>CAKNXH010063746.1:206-23878 GCA_932178445.1 Andricus quercusramuli | reverse complement strand
GGGGGGGGGGGGGCGTATCGAGAATGGTGCTCTCATCCAAGGAATTTTATTAACGAAAATTAGTCCTAATCAATGCGATTCTAATAAATTCGGGTTGAGATTTAAATCATATTATTAAATAGGATATTTATTTTTCATTTTTAAAGAAGGTCTTTAAATCAGATTTTTTTAATCAGCAAACATAGAGTTATCTTAAATAATTTCATATTTAAAAAAGTCAAATTGAATTTTTTTAAATTAATTTCTCTGTAGTTTGATTTTAGACGAGCAAATTAAACCTCTGTTTCTAAAAAAATGTCCTCTAGAAAATTCCTCAGCGGAAATTCCTCAATTTATTGGTTTCTTTTATTAGCCACTTAGTTGACCGGTAGATTTTTATCTTGATGACTAACATAATCATAGCTTTCTCTAGTCAAAGATAACAAAAATTGTAACTCAGGAAGAAGATTGTTACTTTTTTTCAAATTATCAGTTATTGTCGAAAAGATTAGTTTAAGAAATAAGAAGAATTCTTCTTTGAACGAACTAAAAATTTTGACCATCTTGCTCAAGGTATAAGTTGTACCAAAATCAGATCTCTGAAAAACATAGTTTTTGTATGATTTCAAGAATCAAAATAGTATTGATGATGTAATTACAAATATAAAATCTTGTTATTGAAACAATTTTCATGCCTACAAAAAAAAATGTATTTTAACTAAGTTTTTTGCAACTGAATTTTTTCTTACTATCGTTAGTACTAATTTTTGAAAAATGGTTGAATTTTAATAAATGATGGCTTATTTTTTCAGGGAAAATATTCTCATATAGAGATATGTTATAATTTTAACCTTTTTTCATAAGAAATAATAATTTCGTTATGATAATCATTTCCTCAATTTATCCATTCAATTTTGGATTTTTTGTAATTCCCTATAGTGTGTTATTATTATTATACCATTAAACCATTAGTGTAACTCTAATTATTTAAAAAAAAATAACTGTTAATTAAAATCAAATTTTCTAAAATGTGGAATTCCCTGTGAACAATCAAACTCTAATTATACTATAATTTAGAATCGAGGTAAATATATGAATTTCAGTAACGGACGATTCCATAACATGTCGACGACCTGCCTGGCTGATTACGTGCAGAGTCGGTGGAGCATGCTAATTTCAATTTTTATTTATATATTCATTTACTGGAAAGATATTATTTAAAAACTCATTTTCTATCCTTCTAAATCATTAAGCTGATTTTTTACAAAGAAATTTCATTGATACAAAAAAGTTGTAAAAAAATTATAGCAAAAATTGTGAATAATAAATCAACAAATTATGAATATTCATTTTGAAATATTGATTTATAAAGAAGATATAAACAAAAATTTCCTAGCAATTTCCTCTCTTATTTCCCGGAGTAAAATAGATATTTTTAAGTATTCTATTTCTGCTGCTTTGTTTATTCTAATCGCTAATCAGTCTAATTAAGACTACAACCAAATTCTATTTCTGAAGTGGAACCTTCTCGCAGGAATGTTACGAAAACAAAGTCATAAAACAAAAAATGCAGTGTTCTTCTAAGTTCTAAATCTGAAACTGAAACATTCTACCACTGAGTTATACAGTCGGGCGAGGGAATGCGAGTTAAAAAAATAGTAAAAAAAACACTCTAGGGCTCTTGAAGACCGAAGAGGTGCAAGATGCCTGAGTACGCACCCACTATTAGGCGAGTTTAGATAAGGCGCGGCTAAAGCTAAACCACTGCTAGAGTACTAGACCGTGAAGTTAAAAGACAGACCATGGACGGCCCTTTCCTGCATAAAGACGACGTTCCGGATCTTGCTCTGCTTACGGTTACGGGAATATGAGCCACGGTTTGCAATTGCAAGAAAATTATAAAGCTTTCTTCAGAAAAAATAAATTCGAAAAATATATACAACGTATACGTTGTACGCTGCCCATTGCGAATAACCGCGGGAAAAAAAATGGAACGAAAAAGTTGCGGATTCACAGTTTATGGTTTAGGGGGGACACGTAGTTGACAGCAGTACTGGTATTTTTATTCAATTATATTCAATTATATCCCCATTCGCTAAATCCTGCATTTAGGAAAGTGTATTTATATCCGTGGAAATGTCCCTTCTGGCTCTGACCTAGAGGTAGACTATTATTGGAATACGGCTGGCTTTTCTTTCAATTTCTTTAGGGGCCATCCCTAAATTACGTAACACATTTTTTTTTTTTTTGGTGGGGGGGGGGGGGGTTGCAATAATTTCCCTCCTTATAGTAAATCCATGGATGTATGTTTTTAAAGTTTATCGGTATAATTATAGATTAGTATTTTGATTTTTTTTCATAATTCTGTAAAAACATATCCATGAAAAAGTTTTTTTTTTACAATTTTTGAAATTACTGCTGCTCAAAAAATCGTTCGAGATTTTTCAAGTTTATTCGGTTAAGCCAAGGTTTTAGAAAATAATTCATGGAATTTCAGAGGATTTCAAAGATTTCTAAATATTTCAAAGAACTTTTGAAAAGTTTCATCGGATTTCACGCGATTTTATATGATTTCGGAGGATTTTAGTAATTTTAAAGGATTTTAGAGACTCTGAGTAAGGTATTTTAATGAATTTTCCAGGATCTCAAAATTAAAGGATTTTAAAGATTTTAGATTATTTTTAAATATTCCAGGGAATTTTCAAGAGAATTTCAAGGAATATCCTCATATTTCATAACTTCACGGGATATCACGGGTTTTTATAATATTTTATTGAAATTTCAAAGAATTTGCTCACAAGGATTGAGAGATTTCAAAGGATTTAATAAATTTGAGAAAAATTTTAGATTTGGCGATCACTTCAACAGGAAGTAAATATTCGTAAATTTGTAGTAAAGGTTTCGATTTTCTAAATTGTTGTTAAAAATGGTTGTTAAAAATTGGAAATATGCATTAGTAATTTGCAAAAATTGTAAAAAAATAAATTTTTTATTAATATTTTTCTACTAGATGACACAGCAACTTGAGTTTTAATTTTCGAGGAAATTGCATGTTTTATATTGTTTTAATTTTCTATCATTTCATTTTAATAACTTCTAATTATTTGGTACTTCTGATGTCTGGGGTATAGTAAGTAACTAAATTCTATTTAATAAAACATGGTAAGAATATTTAGAAAAATTACGTAACATATGAGGGGGGGGGGAGTCCCGAGGGGTTATCACTGAGAAATCTCAGATTGCCGTGCTGGAAGTCTTAGGAGAACTCTTTGAGGAACTCTTGGAATTCTTAGAAATATTGGAAATCTTTCGCCAGGCGTCGAGCATTCACACCACGAAAGATTCACACTTTTGTGATGCACACACTGGCTCGGTGAGACGAACTAACAGCCGACACCATCCAGACGCCGGGAGTTCCATCGGAACTCCCGGCAATCTCGAAGAAATCTTGGAACTCTCTGTACGATTTCGATTGAGGCTGCCGCATTCATAGTTTTAAGATTGCCAGATTCCTCAGTGAGTAGCCTCTTGGGGGGTCCAAACCACTTTGCTACGTCTTTTCACATGGGGGAGAGGAGGGTTAAAAGAATGACAAAAAATGTGTTACGTAATTCATGGATGACTCCTTCTTAGTTGAGGGAGGAGTCATTTTCATGACTAAAAACAATTGAATTTTGATTCAAAATTAAATGTTCAAAATTAGGAATATTTTCAATTTGAAGGTTTTCCAAACAAATTTTTTTTTTTATGAAGATTCTAAATGGCAAAACTTTAAAACTGATGGTACAAATTGAATAATTGCATATTTTAAAACCATTCAAATTTCAGAAGTGAATTTGAAAAATTCTTTTGTTTCAAACCGAACCATTTGAAATCCATGGAATTGAATTGTAATTTCTTAAAGCCCGAAAATTTGGAAATTTGTGAATTGAAAGGTTCAATTCCAAAGGATGCAATTTCAAATTTGAAATATTCAGAGATGAACATTTTAATATCAGATATTTTCAAAATTTAATCATTTTTTAACTTAAATTTTGAATGAGGAAAAAATTTTAAATGCAAACATTAAAAATTGTTCAATTTTTATTGCGAGTTTAATTCAAAAGCTTTTCAAAATTGACAATTTTTCAAAAATATTATTAAAAATTAAGCAATTAGGAAGTTTGAATCATTCAGCACTAAGGTCGGGCAAAGAATCACGTCTCGAGGGAAGAAAAGTTTTCTGTGATTTATTGCCTTATTTTTGTATTTATCTTTTTTTTTTAATCGTTAAATTTTAATGAAGCATGGCTTATTTTTTGGGTTATTTTTCAAATTTTGAAAATAAGTTAATAATCTTTGAATATAGTTATTTGTTTAAAAAATGCTTTATTTTAAATAAATTGTTTTAAAGATTTCAGCCATAGAACAAATTACTTTCGAAATTGAAAACAGTAGAGTTGTAGAGAATCTTTTCTTGAAGTAAGTGAGCAAGCATTTATTAAAATTCAACCATTTTTCAAAACTGAAACAGAAGTAATAGACAGAGAAAATGCAATTTGAAAAGAACATTGTTAAAATAATTTTTGTTAAATTTGTATCATTTTAATTTAAAATAATATTGTTTGTTTGGAATGACATTATCAATAATATTGTTTTGATTTTTAAACCATGAAAAACTATTTTTGTTCAAACAAAATTTTTAGAAACAATTTTCAGTTTGAGATATCGAAATGAAACGAATGTTAACATCATGCCCTGAAAACTAAACAAATTTACTAATAAATATTAGTATAAATATATAATAATGCCAATATATAATTGAAATCATTATTTCAAATAATGTTTTTTACAACTCAAACGTTTTCATTGAAAAACTTATACTTCTATAAATGAGTTGTTCAAGTTTTAATAAATTACACCTGAAATCAATTCATTTGTGAATTTCAAATTCAACCTTACAGTATAAAAAATTGAATTCCTTCAGGGAATCATTCAACTTTGTAAAATGTCAAATAAAAACCCTATAAAAGTGAAAACTTTTAAATTTTAAACCAAAATAAAACTGTTCAGAACTTTAAAAATTAAATAAACAATTAATCTTAAAATAAATTAAATTAATTTTATAATTTATTACAATTGTGACCAGCATTGGTCCAATACTCCGCCAATGAATGGTGAGTCTTGGCAATTTTCCACTAGGGTGACTAGAGAATAGTCTACAATAAGTCCATTTAAATCTGAACAATTACTAATTGCATGCATAAAAAACTGACTTAAAACCCGAAAAATTGGTGCATGAAACAATTACATTTTTTAAGGCATTTGAAATTGAACAAATCGACAATTGAAGAATTCTTAATAGTTTCTGAAAAGGTCGTTGCTACATGTCGAAGACACTGCCTTTTGAAAGAGAAAAATCCAATTTTAAGCTCATGATGGCGAAAGCTTTTTTATTCGAAGAACCGAACAATTTCAAATGTGAAAGATTCAAATTTTCAAAATTAAAACAGCATTGTATTGTATTGAAGTCAAGCTCGCGATTTATTATTGCATGACGGCTTACATTTCTTTCTACTTTCTCATTCTTTTATTTTAAAACATTTAAATAAACCAGATTTCCTAGAAGGCTAATAGAATTCTGTTCGATTCCGACCCGTACCCTAAGAAATGAAAATCATCGTTTTAATTATTTATATGGTAAAAAGCATATGTAGAACCTTTCTCAGTAACTCATGCCTGCAAGACTCATTCGAACGTGATTGGACGTTTAATTTAATCGAGCATGATATTGAAATTGTGTGGCTAACAGGAAAGGAATTCAGAATTCGGATCACTTCCGCAACACGTCATATTCTAATAACTATACTTTCCATTTTGATGAATGTGTCTAAATTATAATTGTAGGTGAAGGAATATGAAAAGCTCATTTTCAATTATTGAATCGAAATGCTCGTTAACGAATCGCTTATCATCGGCCACCACTCCGAGGGAATGAGACATGACCACACTATTAGAAAACCATAATTATAATATTGTGGTTTTCGGAATTTACAAGCTATAACGGGCTATATTGGAATTAGAGCAATGTGGTATTTAAAAGCACATTACAATACACTTACCATTTTATGAGGGCTGGCGGATTTCCGTATCTGGAAACGCAGGAAATAGTTGCTTCCTGGCCTTCCCTCAAATTTAGGGCTGTGCTCAAAAGCGCTCCGTTGTACTCTAAACGTGGCTTCCTAGGGTTCACTGAATACAAATCAGGACATTAGAAAATTGCTTTATTTTATTTAAAAAACTGTCTTTCAGGATAAAGACAATAGTTGAATATAATTGCACATAATAATTAATTTCAAGCTTCTGATTGCTCAAAACATCTTCATTGGACATAGCAATATTTATTTTCGTCAAGGAAGCTTAAGAAATGTCACCCATGAATTTTCAATCCTCAGAAATTTCTTCTAACTTTGTTTAAAATTGTATTTACATATATATAACGCTTAAAATTAACACAAATTTTCAAAAACGAAGAGTCATAGCAAATTAATCACGGCGACACCTTTTCGAAATAATGAATTAAAACAACTCGTGGTTTTTCGTATTTACAAATTTAGAAAGTTTTGATTTTTCTTAGTTTTGTGGAAGAAAAAAGTGTTTTATTTCTGCTGAAGGTAAGCTAATACGACTCTTGTTTTATTCAAAATTGATTTTTTGTGGAATTTTTGGTTTTTATTATTATTTGTCGAAAGTGGGGATTAGTATGATACAATTTTATCGAAGTCAGTACAAGCTTTATTCTGCCGAACTTGGCCAAATTTACTAAGTACGCATATGTATATTAGGGCGATTCATTTTATAAGAAAAACAATGATTTTCGAGTCTGAACAAGCACACTAGCCGAAGTTGTGCCTTTTAAGTGCACACATTTTTCAAGCAACAAAAAATCAAAATCTTACAATCGTACATGATTTAGAGTTCCCCTATTTGAGTCTTTCTTTTCCTTGCTTTTTTGAGGTTTCGATTTTCTCAATATTTTGAAAATGCATGTATTGAATTTTTATAAATATACAATTATAGCCTCCACATTACCATCATTGTACATAATTTAATGTTAATGTTGTAAATCATTTTTAAGGAAAATAACCATTTTATCCTACTTGTTTCACATTTTTGTATAAAAATTTGAAGTATATAAGATTTTTGCCAATAGAACAAAATACAATAAGGGAGCATCCATTAATTACCTAATGCTTTTTAGGGAGGGAATGTGTCCGGAAAATCTTACAAATCCTTACTTTCAAGGGGGAGTCTAAAGCATTTCCTACATGTGTCCTCTTCCTAATTAGTTTTAAAAATTATGCTAATTGAATCCTGTTTTAGCGGTTGGAATTACTCTTTATACTATTATACACATTTATATAATTGTTTGTTTGATTTAGTTTTTATTATGTCATATTTCATGTTATTACAGTTATGAACGTCCAATAAATATAGAGCCGAGAAGTGAAATATTCTTTAAATATGGTGTAAACACTGTAAACTTTCATGAAATATCGTGGAATCTCTGGAAATCTTTACAATCCTTTAAAATCCCTTGAATTCTTTTGGATTTTTTTTTAATCTCTTAAAATTGGTTAAATCATGTGATAATTTCCTAAAATCCTTTGAATAACATAAATATAGTACATAATCTCTTGAAGTCCCTTGAAATCCTTTAAGAAATGTGAAAATCCTTCAAATGATGTTATAGATTTCATTAAATCTTTTGATCTGTTAAAATCCTTGAAATACATTGAAATATTTCAAGTCCGTGTGAATCTTTCGGAATTTATTGAAATCTCTTAAAATATTTTAAAATATATTAACATCTTTAAAAAGTTATAAAAATTCTTCAAAAGTCCTTTTAAATCTTTTATGATGTCCAGATATCCTTTGAAATTACTTTAAATCTTTTGAAATCTTACGAAATCCTCTAAAATTCGTGGATATACTTTGGAACCTTTTGAAATCTCTCCACATCCATTGAAATCGAGATTGAAATCCCATGAAATCATTGAAACCCCCTAAATCTGTTAAAAACCGTTTAAATCACTGCAAGTCCTGTCAAATCTTTTAGAATCTTATAAAATCCGTTTTACTTGTTTGAAATTTTCGAATCCCGTTAAAATTCCTTAAAATCCTTTAAAATTTGGAGAAAAACTTCGGTATCTCTTGAAATTCTATGAAATATTTTGAAATCCCGTGACATATTTTCAAATATTTCGATATATGTTAAAACCTCTTAAAATTCCTTTAAATTCTTTGTCATACGGGTAGTGTTTCTAGGTGGATTATTTCCTACTAGTACTACTAGTGTGGGCTCACCACACCCACGACGGGTGTTAATTAATTCTTAATTAATTAATTATTATATTATTAATATTATTATATTATTAATTAATTCTTAATTCTTTAAAATCCCTCAAAATCACTAAAAGTCCGTCGAAATACTTAGGTGTCTCTTGAAGTTGAAATCCCGTGAAATCTCATGAAATCCCTACAAGGTTTTGGAAATCTCGATAAATTCAGAAAAAAATGTTTAATTCTGTGCAAAGTGTGCTTTGCAGTCCTTTGATCATGTTTTCAGAATATATCTCAGTAAGATTTGGATTTCAAATTTCTGTTTATGGAATTTTAACACTATTTTTTTTAGAAATGTGTTAAAATAAAGGGGATTCTTTTCAAGAGGAATTCTATAAAATGGGTAATGAGTGGAAATTGAATACATGCTTCAGATTATAAATCAGTTTGTTGCGCAAAATAAATTTACATCACCGTCATTGAATGATTCCGAAATTTTACCCCCCGTCAACAAATCGTGTTGTAATTTCGCCGAAAGTGGAACGGAACACTTGTTTCTGACTTGCGGACGTCTTCGCGCTTCGTCTCAATGAATCGAAAATGAGTTGGTGCCTTGCGAAAGAAAAGTTGTTACTCATGTCTCCTTTAAGTACAGTTTAATGTAAAGTGATTAAAAATACACGTTTTTGAAGATAAGTGAAATAACACATTTATGAAGTGATTAGGCTCCACTTTTCATTATCGGAATTGTCAAGCTTGCCACGCATGAAGAAAAAAAACCGTATTTAAATTCATTTCAAAACCTATTTTCTTTTCTTGAATTAAAGGCCACTAAAAATGCTAAAAATGATTTTTTTCTAATTGCTTCCTGGTTTCAAATTAGTATTTTTTAAGAATTAGGAAATATACTTTTTAAATTATTGCAGTTGTTTTTTATAAATATAAATTACTGTAAGAAAATTAGTGCTTTTTTACTGCAGTTTCAATGAAGTGCAAGCCGAGGTGCGAACAAAGAAGAAGGAGCGGTAAAATTATTCAATCTTTTAAATCTTCTGATTTGCAAGTTCTTAGCTGCTTTTCTGCATCTCATTTACCTACATATTTAATTTTTCATGCATTTCATGCACCACTGAATCTGAAATCCGTCTCAGATAAATCAATTAAACTTAGAGCCATTATAATATTATTGCGTTAAGACAATAATTATTAATAATGACAATAGAAAGGCATTATTGATCTCAATAATTAAAGAAACACTATTTTTCCTTCTTATCGTAATGAATAGTTTCATGATTTTATGTGCATTTGAAAATTATCTGTTTAAAATTTAAAAACATTTATAGTATACAAAAAAAAAAAGACGAAAGATGATACGTTAAAATCAAATAAAACGCTCTACTAACTCTTTCCAATTATGCCGGAACGCTTCAGATATATCCATACAAAAAATCTCGCATATAATATTAAACGTTCTTTTTAAGATTCTAGAAAAACGAATCTTGTCTTTATTAATTATTCTCAAATTAAAAATTTTGTTTCATCTTGAAAACTAATGTTTGCTTCTTCAATCACCAATTTATTTTTTATTAAAAATGTAAGTTAGAGTTTTCTAAAAAGGATTAAGATATTACATAGGTATACATGAACCGTGCTCAAGAATTTTCTGTAAAATATTGTAAAATAGACATTTTAATTTTTGAGAATCGTCAGTTTTTTAGTATTTTAAACAGAGCGTTCTTTAAACTTTAATGTTTCAAAGGAAGGAATAATCTGACTGGCTAGTTTTACGAAATAGAGTTAAAATTCTTGTCCTTAAAACAGCATTGGTAGGAAGAAAGAAAGAGAGGGGATATCTATGCATTCGAAAATTGTATATCAATTTAAGGATAAAATATAATAATTTTGCTAAACATAAGTACATTTTCAAATGCATGAACTTTGTTAATTGAAACATCCAAAATAATCTCCTTGAATTAATTTTCACTTTTATTCCTCCATTAGGACATGAAATTGTCAATGAAAATTAACGAAAACATAATAAATGCTAATCGGAAATACAAGAATATATAAAATTACCAAAAGTCAAAAACCATAATTAAAATCTAAAAATAACACTATATAGCATTTCTATATTTACAGGCGGTTCTCACGATGCCTGCCTGTCAATTCAAGTGGAATCAGAACAGCTGTACTTGAAGTCTGAATAAGCAATACAGAAACACGATCACTACATCCTTAGAAAATAGAACCTTTAAAAAGGGAACAAAAACACTCCTACACTAAAATAACGTTAAGTGAATCACGAAAAAATTCTTCAATTTACATATTGACCTTACTAATTAATACCTTTATTTCTCCAGTTCAATGACGTATATTTAAAATATTCGCATAGTAAATAAACACGTATATTTTTTGACGATCATTAAAGTATTTTTAACTGATATTCAATACTATGTGCAAATAGTTTGGAGTTTTTTGTATTCAGGAATGAATTGAAAGATTTGAATGAATGAAATTAAAAAATAAACAATATAACAACTAAAAATCAAATATAATTTGACAAAAACAGTACAGAAAATTGGGAAATTATAGACATTTTTACAGACCATTAGATCCAAAACTTCCGTTTTTTCTTGTAAAATTTAATTTTTATAAGAACTTAATTTCTTGCTAGTAAATTAAGGAATTTCCATGAATCAAAAGTTTTCTACTCAATCTTCCTTCTACACAAACCGGAATATCGTAAGAAAATAAGTAAATACAAAATTATAAATAATGATAAAACAACATAAATATTCTAAAAAATTTTAAACATTGAAATAAATGTATAAGAATGGTTTTAAATCTATCGTAGTTAGATATTTTGTGAAAAATGTATAATAAAATATAGACATGTAGAACTAAAAAATAAATTTAACCGAAAAATAACATTAAAAAATTAACGTTAGAAATTCATGAATTAATAAGTGTTTATACAGTAATTAAACTGAGGATTTTTCATTCACCAAGACCTGTAGAATCTATGTATGATCCTTTATGTTTGAAAAATCATTCTTGAAATAAAACTTGATTAAATTGTTCAATTTTAATTTGAAATTGTTTCATTCCGTTTATAAAATATTATATATTAAAAATATTACAAGATTGAAATTCTTTTTTTTGAATATTAATGGTCAGGAAAAATGAAAAATTGTTCAAGGAAAAATTAGTGAAAAGTCACGGAAATTTGAAAATTATGGAAAATTATGGAAAATCAACAGAATCCTATAAATCTCAGTGCAAGATATTTAGGTTTAAATTTTTGACGAATATAAATCTTGTAAATAGAACAAAAAGTCGCCAAGTGAATTAATTGAGATTATACTAAACGAATTATTAACACTTTATTGAAAATCAAACAAATGTTTTACGTAAAATTAAATTATTAAACAACCTCACAGAATTTCTGAACATCAAATGCTTCAAACACATGAAGAAGAGTTTAAAAATTTTTTTAAATATGAATTTGAATAATGAAGTCCAAAAATATTGTATTTTCATTACCTCTGATTTATTTTATGTATATTTAGAATCATTAAATAAAATATATTTATAAAATAAATCTCAACTTTTAGAGAATTCCACTAGTTTTCAAAAATATTTGTAAAATTTTCAGTCATTTTGGAAAATAATTGCCACTTGGAATTCAAAAATCAGAGGAATGAGGAAATACTTTTGTTTTATTCGAAATGACTAGATAGAACTTATTTAACTCTAGTAACAATAATAATAAAGAAACAATTTGCTTGCAGTCAGAAATTTAAAATTTTCTATCAAGAAGAAGTTCCAAAAGAAGAGAAGAAATTAGGCGCCAAAATATGAATCCGGAAGGTAATGAATGCAAGAATTAATTCACTTGACTAAAAAAATTTTCTAAATGAAAAAGTAATTGAAAATTGCATCTCACCTCTCACAAGAAGTCGAGCAGGGTATGAGGTAAGAGCATCCTGACGAGTAAAATCTCCCGGGGTAACTTGGCACTCCCAGGTTCCATCATCAAAATCCAAAGAGGCTCTTCTTATAAGCAAACTGCAATCACTATCACGTCCTCCAACCCATTCATATTTATCCGGATGCATTCCAACTGGTTTCCGGTCTTTTTGCCAAATACATTGTCCCCTCTTATCTTGCACTTTGCACTTCAGTTGCACATCATCCCCCGATGAGACTTCCTGATAATTATCAGGAGTTTCCACAAATCTTTGCTCTCCATTCACACCCAAAAAAATTGACAGGTAAATCGCAAAAACAATCCAATCCGAGCTTATCATCTCGTCTAATAATTTCTTGCTCAGTCACAAATCAATTAAAATTTTCAAATCCTTTTCATTGGCATGTTCACATCTGCTTTCCAGTCACGATTTCATTTTCAACAATTTTTCAAGAAGGACATCCTTTTAATTGAAAAAGTAGAGATCAATTTTTACTAATGTTCACTATATCACAATCACATTTGAAACTACAGCACTTGTTCACATAAAAAAAAATACGAAAGAAGAATAACAAAATAATCCAAAGCGGGGAACTTAATTGTCACATCCCTTAAGAATCACTTTGACAAATCAATTTGCCAATTCATCGAGTTCCGTCTTTTTTTCATCGCTGAGCTTAGATCCTTCGATTTTCACTCGGAAAGGAACGGTTGTCAAGTGACCGTCGATTCGAAGGGAGATTCAAAACAGTCTCAGCTCAAGTGGCGCCACCACGAGGACTATTTCAGATGCGAGCGGGGAAGTACCCGAAAATTTGAACGTAACGCTTTCTAAACTGATGCCTTGGAATTGGTACTTCTGGGAGTGATTAATATTAATTCGACGTACAATGTTTACATGGAAAGAAGGAAGGAAGGAAATCACGACCAGTTTTACTTTTAGGGGAGAAGAGGTCGAAAAGACCTCGAAGAGAGGATCTAGGGCGAACAACAATGCGGGAGGCACTAGGTGGAACTGAGTCGGAGTTAGCACTAGGTTGGAAGCGGAAGACGGACCCCAAAGCGGACCCATGCGTGCGTATCCAACCCTGTCTCCTCTGCAGCTATCCTTATTATTCGAGCGTGTTATCATTATGCCATGGTAGGCTAAGCTTTGCTGCCCATCTGGTTTCTATATGTGTTTCACGTGCCCGCTGTTATGAGGCCCCAGCCCCAGGACTCAAGTATAAGTTTGCGAGTCATCACGTATTCAGGTATTGAATCCGAAGAAGCAAAGAGGTGCACGTTGCACGCTCAATGATGCGAGGAGCCCTTCCCTAGTACCCGGTGCGGTAACTGCTCGCATATATTATAGATATAGGTATACAGATATACAGATATACATATCAAGTACAGAAGAGGCTTGTTCTGCTTCATCTTGGATGCATCTGGTTATCTGGTATATAGAGATGAGACAAAGAGGAGAGTTGAAAAAATAGAGGGTATACTATATAAAAGCGAAAAGGCGAATCATCCTTGAAGCTTGAAGGAGTAATAGGACTAGTTGCTAGGGCTATAAACGTTTATTACACGGAAGGATTTTTAGCTGTTTTGATTTAGAGTGAGGTGCGATGGTTTTAATGTATATGTATATATAGTGGTAATTGGGTGAATTGCAAATTGAAGAGGCAGAAGAGGCTTTTATATTATGATTGGGTTGTTTTCAATCTGAATATAAATATGTGATGACTGTGCGAAAGTTTGATAAAAATGACTGACCATTTTTCTGTTTCGAATGTTTTTTCGTGTTATTAAAAGTTTTCATTGTTTTTTATATGGCAATGATGAAAACAAAATGAAGTCGATGTTCATCATTTTAATGTATAAGAAAAATTTAACTTTTTTATATTGTTAGGTTTGATTAATATTTCAGTGTGTCCTTTAAAAACCAAACGAAATTCCGATCTTTTCCTGCTTAACAAACGTTTTTGCAGGTCATTAATATTAAGAAATTAAAACTATCAAACACCTAAAAATGTATAATTCAGGTATTGAATACTTTGCTGTTTTCTCGAAAGATATCGTTATTAATTGACCCAAGTATCAAGACTGTGAAGAAGATTTTTTCAATTGGCATTAGGGTCGATCTTCTTTACAGTATTGAATACTTAACTTTAATGTAAAGCCATTTAAACATCAGAATTCTTCTTATAACTTTGATAATGCCGATAATAACCAGTTTGCCACTACAGTTTTGAAGAAAACATTTGACCTTCCGAAATACAGATAAAAATGAATGATACTTTCTTCGAATTTAGGGTTCTTTTTATTATTTTATTTTTTTCTGCAAAGAAAGCTTAGGGTTTTTCCTTTAAATACGTTTCAGTTAAAAAATGAACATAGCATTATTTATTTTTCAAAATAGAAAGGACATGAAAGTGTAGCGGTAATATCATTTTTAAATTTATATTAAAATAGGCATAGTAAAATATCGATTTTTTACCTGAAGTTATTGAAAAGAAAAAACCTAAGCTTTTTATTCAGTAAACAAATATTATAAAAAGAACCCTACATTTAAAAAATGAAAAATAATTTTCACATTTTTTTACCAAGAGTCCAATTGGGCCCGATCAATTTTAATTCGGGGAAGTTGAGAAATAATATCCCGTATATAAGTTAATTCCGAGGTTAATTCCTGAAAGAACATCTAAATCATATAGACACTATTTAAAACAAAATATTCAAAATTGAACAATTTTTAAGAAGTAGCCTACAAAATTGTCAAATTTGAAACTGGAAACCTTCAGAACTGAACAATTTCAAATTTAATACATTAAAAATTTTGTAACGTTTCTGATTGAGCATTTAAAGATTAAGAAACTTCGAAATAAATAGTTTTTAATTCAAGCTTTCAAAGCTGAAGAATTTCAGATTCAAATTCTCAAAAATTAAAATATTTCAGTATTAAGCATTCGAAACTATAATTTAAAATTTTTAATTAAGGTCGAACAGAAATATAATTTATCATGAATGATTTTATGCAAAATGAGCATAAGAAAGAATCACAATTAAAAAACAGACCTCTAAACTACGTCACTTTTCGGCTCATTAGCGACAAAAATAACCAAATGAAAAAAGAGGGAGAAAAAGTCAACCAGAACAAACCTCACACTTTTTCCTTTTTCCGTCTTTTCTATACTACCGGGGAACCAACATGTTTCGGTGCCAATTTAGACCCCCTCATCAGGGATTATTTATAGGAAACTACAAGGTATGATGAATATATTGAAATTGTAGGAATTTCAGAGCTGATATCATAATACGATACTATATTATAGTATTTAAGTATTATGTGACATTTGAAGTGATGAGATAGATTTTTTTTACTAAAAAATAAAATTTCTGTGCAGAAAAATTCAGTGCCATCTTTATTATGCGAAATTGAAGAATTTTGAATAGTGTGAACCTTTAAGGTTTAATAACCTCACAAAACGATGCAAATGATATTATTTCTAATTGAAAACTTTAGAAATTAATGAATTCAAACTAACTGGTAGCATTAAAAATGAAACAATTCCAAAGTTCGCTTCAAATTGAAGAATTCCTAAATTTAGGCTTTGAAACTAAGTCGTTAAAAATTAATCATTTTGGAATTGTGCATCTTGCTTTATACAATTAATTCATTTTAATCTATCGTGTAAAAGTAATAGATAAAAATAAACGATAAAGCATTTTATAAGCATTTTATAAAATTTCAAAAATATACTAATAAGTGAATGAATGAATTTAAAGATTGTTGATATTAATTTTGTTCCTCAAGTAGTTCCATTGAACTTCAATAAATAAAAAATTCAGAAAGCTTTAAGGTAAAAAAATGAATTGAGACATTATTATGGTTTCTTCAGGAGGATCTGCAAAAGTTGAATTTAATTATATTCAAATATTAGTAAGGATCCTTCATATATTACGTAACTCATTCTTCTTTTGTTTAAATAACGATAAAAATAAAATTGCTGTTTAGTTCAAAAAGACAGAAAGATATAGATATAAATACGGCTGCGAAACACTATGGACGTATTCACTATGGATGTATTTATTTGGCTCATTTTATGAGCATTTTGCTTCCTCATAAGTATCAAATAAATTTGCTTCCTCATGGAGGGAGATTTTCCCTAACAAAAGAAAAAAATGGACACTTTCAATATTTTAATTACTATTTTCCAACCGAGAAAGTCACGCCTACACCGAAAGGGAATTGGCTTAATGGTATAATAATAATGTTCCTGTCTTTACAAAAATTTTATTTTCAGAAAATCAGAGGGACCACCAAGATGTCAATTGATGCGTTCAGTTACAATGAACAACTTTTTAATATACAGTAGTTTTATATTTCAAATTAAAACCTCATTAAAATAATGTAACTTTTCTTAGAATTTTCTGAGTAGCTATTGATTAATCAATAATGGTCTTCGAAAGTTCGTAAAAAGATCAATCCACGTGTCTCGAAGACGCAAACAATTATATCAAATGCAGTACTGTTATATTCCCCATATACAAAAATCCTTTTATAAACAAGGAAACTAATTTTGTTAAACATTTTAAAAACGATATTGATAGGTCATTCGACGTGTCTCGAAGACGCAAACAAACATGTCAGATACAGTACTACACTACTCATAATATGAACAAAGTTTTTCCCATATTAACAGAATACACACGTTTCTTTAAACATCATAAATCGGTAATGGTCGGTCATAAAAGGTTCACCAATAGGTCAATCGATACGTCTCAATAACGCTAACAAATACTCTACATGTAATATTGTTGTATTTTGAATTAAAAAAAATTTTCTTATATAAACAGAATAAACCATTTTTTTAAACCTCATAAATTGGTACGGGTGTGTCATAAAAGGTTCATCAATACGTAAATCGATCCGTCTCAAGGACGCAAACAAATACGGTGGATATCGTATTGTTATATTTTGAATATTAAAAAAGTTTTTCTTATATAAACAGAATAAACCATTTTTTAAACTTCATAAATTGGTACGGGTGTGTCATAAAAGGTTCATCAATACGTAAATCGATCCGTCTCAAGGACGCAAACAAATACGGTGGATATTGTATTATTATATTTTGAATATTAAAAAAGTTTTCCTTATATAAACAGAATAAACCATTTTTTGAAACTTCATAAATCGGTACTGGTAGGTCATAAAAGTTTCAACAATGGGTCGATCGATGAGTCTCAGAGATGCGAACAAATACGCCAGATATCGTATTGTTGTATTTTGTATATCAAAAAAGTTTTTCTTATATGAACAAGGTAAAATTTTTCCTTTCAAATCTCTAAACGCAAGAAAAAAACTATTTCTAAATGGTCGATCTAGATCAAAATCCTATCAGACCTGGATATGAATCGGAATTTCAAATTTCAAATTTCATGATCGTAACTCTTTCACTTTTCGAGACATGGTGAACAGAAAAAAGTTACACACACACATAAGCACGCGGATATTTATTCAAAATTTGATTTTCGAGCTCCTGGTGTCGAATTATATCAAAACATGTCAAAAAAGTATATTTGAAAATTTAGGTCATTGCAAACTTCCCTCTCTGAGGAAGCAATAAAAGAAAAACGCGTTACTTAATTCTTAATATATGAGCGATCCCTTATGAGAAATTAAAATTATTTTAGCTCGAAAATATGTGAGAATATTAAAATCTTTATAAAACTTATTCTTCACTTTGAAATCAATACTTCCATTCAATCACGAAATCAAAAATGACTTTTTAATAATACAATGTAAAGTGAATTGTATAATTTTGCATGAGAATGTTGATATTACCTTTTAACTTTTAATTCATCTTATCAAATTTTATTCAATTTTTGTTGGGAGTTATTATAAAAAATTTACGTGACGCTTTGATTTTGGATGCCATTTGAAAAGCACGTAATCACACATAACTAATTTAAAGATATCAAAATGCATGAGCCGGGGATACAGTTGGGTATTTAAAAAACCCAAAAATTACTTTTTCCAAATATATTTTTGTTGTATTTATTTGATTTATTGGAATTTTCATGTTTTACCCATATATTTTTTTCCATGTAATTTGAAAAAATTTTCGATTAATTATGAAAATTTGAGGAGTCAAAATTTAAACAAACTTTAGATTATGAAGCGTAGAAAATATCGGATATTTGAAATTTTTAAAAAAATTTACTCGACCTTCCTTATCATGGTATACTATTGTTATACGTGATAATAGTACTAGTAATTGGTATACGAGTAATTATTTTAAGGACACGTCAATCCCCAAACTGAAACGTAGTTACGAAACATTGAGACCTTGGGACTCTCAGTGTATTCCTGAAAAATTGTAAATAGTGTCAAGAAGAAGTAGAAGCGAGTACCTTTGTAATGTTTTATCCATTACAAATTTTTAGAATGACGTTTTCTAATTTTTCAATTTTTTAAATCAATCTTTTATTTTAGGAACAAAAATAAGTTTGTCAAAATGTTATTTTTTAAAATGTCATCCTGGTACTTATCAAGAAATAAGTTTGCCAAATAGGATGTACATATTTTTCAAATTTACGAATAATTTTATTAAATTGTCAAGTAAATACTAATGAAAAATAAGTTTGGCATAAGGTTGTACATTAACTGGGTTATAAAAAATGACACCCTCGCTACCTACAAAAAAGGTACTGTTTCAAAAATCTGGCAATGCCTGAGATTTCTCGTATATTACAATTAATGTTAGTTGGCGTTGTGACTTTCAACAATGCACGTATTTTTTTCTGTATTATAAAATTTAAAAAATAAATAAATAAAAACGATTTAAAAAAGTGTTAAACAGATGATTTCATTTTATTCTTTTTATGGAAATTTGTTTAGAAATTGTGTCTTGATGACTATGGAAAAAATATTGGATTATAATGTGTAAATTTATACACAGGGAGTTAATTTTTTGCAATTTTTATTTCTCAATATTTTTTAAATAGATCGTTTTTTGAAATTGATCGAAATGGGGAAATGAAACTGATATGATATCATGGAGTTCCGGCTAAAATTTCAGGGAGATTTATTTATTTAACAAAACAAATGTTGCGATCGGCTTATTTTTTGGATTTATAATTGTTTCTTTATTCTTCTTATAAAAAATATTTTTACATGTTCATTAATTTTTCACTAATGAATGCAAAATTAGACAAACTAACCTTTTCAAAAATAACTATGGTTTTATTTTCAGGTATTATGTGAGTTTTAATTAGCATAAGATTCTATTATTCAAACCTTGTAGTTTTCCTACAAATAATCCCTGCTAACTAAATTGGCCTCAAAACATGTTGGTTCCCTAGTAGTATAAAAAATATGGATGAAAGAATAAGGAAAAAGTGAGCGATTTGTTTTGGTTGCCTTTTTTTCTTTTCTCTTTTTTTTCCTTTGTTATTTATTTGTCTCTAATGAGCCCAAAGGGAATTACTTTGAAAATCTAATTTTTGAATTATGAATCTTTTTCATGCTCTGTTTGTATAAAATTATACATAAGAAAGTTGATTTCATTTCGATCTGATTTTATATATCAGCGAGGGCATTTCTGAAAAAGCATGCGTTGCTCTTTACGAGATTCTAAAACTGTGAGTTCTATCTACAGATTATGAAAATGAATCCACTTTTCGACGCTGTTGTCTTCATTAGTTAGAGTTAGAAAACGGGATTCCAGTTTTCAGCCGCACGGTTGAATATTGTTGTCTGTTTTTTTTTGCATACGTCATCTAAATATTATTCTCTTTTTTTCGTACACATTCGGTTTTTCGAAAAAATGTTTATATTTGATGTTATAAATAAAAAAAAAGAACAATAGAATGAAATTGCATTGGCTCTCAGTGTTAGCCTCGGTGTTAGCTCAGTATTTTTGCGGCATAACCATCGACCCACATCAAACTCACGAGGCAGACACCCCGGGGTGCGTCGAATTATCCGGAACGAATCACTATTTTTTACTCTTTTTTCACATTAAAATTGGTTTAAAAATTTTGTGAGAGAGATTTTCAGTGACTATTTCTATGTAAAATTAACAATAAATAATTGTTAATATCTATTTATTAAATTTCAAATGTCACGAAATGTTCATGTATTTAAAGAAGCCGTTTATCAATCCATTGTGGCAGATCTATTTATTGATTACCTAATTTGTGTACAAGATTAACACTTGTTGTATTTCGACAAATATAATGAATCCTATATTATTTTCAAGAATATCTGCATCAATCCAGATGATAAAGCAAAATACGAAATTGAACAACCACAAATTTATATTGATTTTTCATAGAAATTATTACTGACGAACACTCGCGCAATAATTTGAAGTATTTTGTAATATTTAAAATTAAATAACAGCAATAAATAATAATTGTTTATTGTCAATTTTACATAGAAGCAGTTGCTGCAAAAAAATTATTTTCCAGGCCAATGCTTTATATTTACTTATTTCATTTATTTACAAATCAACAATACGAATATAATCAAACATATATCATTTTTCCGATTATCTATATGAATTTAGATAATAAAGGAAAAACCGAAATAGAAGTAACCACAAATTCAAAATTTCTGCAAAAAATTGTTCCTAACAATTACAATTATTGATGTTTTATAAAAACTGTGAATAACAATCACTCTCAAAATAATTTGAAGCATTTTCATCCAAGGAAGAATTTTTTACAAGAAAAATTACAATATGGCGCACGTCACATATGCAAACCGTTGTTGAAGTATAAATAATGATTTGGTGAAAAATCTCTATTTTCTCACACTTTGAGCAAACATATAATAAATAAACAAATGAAAATGCAAACATCTCTGAACGAGCTGCTCTTTTAAATTTAACGCACTTCAATTTTAAACAAATAATTGCAAATCGGGATAAAATTGAAGGCTGTATAGTTTTTTGAATAAAAAAATGCGTTTCCTCCCAGTGTGTGGTGTATCTGGGTAAACTATTGTGTGCACTTCAACATAAATATTATCCGATTTTCATGAATATTTTTTCACTTTCTTCAAATTGTATGAATAAACTAATTCTGCTAATTAGAATGGAATCGTGCCATACTTTCAGTTTTGTTTAACGGCCTGCATCTCATAACGATGAAAGGGTGATTCGTTTCGGGTAATTCGACGCGCTCCGGGGTGTCTGCCTCATGAGTTTGATGAGGGTCGATTATCGGTTAGGACGCGAAAATACTAACTGAGCTAACACTGAGCGTCACTGCAATTTCATTCTATTGTTCTTTTCTTTTTGTTTATAACATCAAATATTAACATTTTTTCGAAAAACCGAATGTGTACGAAAAAAGAGAATAATATTTAGATGACGTATGCAAAAAATCAGACAAAAATATTCAACCATGCGGCTGAAAACTGGGACCCCCTTGATGCTTTTCTTCAATGAAATTGGTATAAGTTGGGCAAGTTTCATAATAACTTTTTCAAAATATTTTTCAAATGTAGATTTATCAGTTTTCAGTACTCAGGTTTTTTATGTACATTTAATTGAGGGGAATTTCCATTAACGATAGATCACGAGCAATTCACTGAATCCATTTTATTCATGATGGTTTTTGTATTTTTCAATCCATTTTTAACACTGCAAATACATAAATCACTTCTCTTTGTCTTTTTACAGAAACATCACATAATCTAAGAAAAATAAATACAAGATATACAGGAGAGCTGCTGCTGCTGAGCCAGACGATAAAGAAAATCACAGACTGCTTCATGCGTTTTTAGGCCATTATCAACGAAGAGGTCTACCGAAAGCAGACGATAGTACATATTCTTAAAGTGTATAATGAAAGACACGCCGGTTGCTCTCATACTAATACCCTCAAGAAAGTGCTCCGAGTAGACATGCTGTGCATGTACGAGCTCGTATAAGATTTAACCAATGTTCAGCACTTTAGCGGTTAGCCCCACGACATATGGGCCAAGAGCATCTAGATTTTCAGCGGTATTCGTCACAAAGTAATAAAGCGCTTGATTCTTACCATATGATTGCAAGAAATCAGTATGGGGATCTTGGAGGGTTGATAGTCTCCTATAAAGGATCCCCTGTTGCGGAAACATAAATTGGTTCCGAAACATGTTGGTTCCAAAGCAGTATAAAGAAGACGGAGAAAGAAAAAGGAAAAGAGAGTGATGTTGGTTTGGTTGTCTCTTTCCTATTTCTCCCTCTTTTTCTCCTGTTTATATGTCTGTCTCTTATCAGCCGATGACGACGTTGTTTAGAAACATATGTCTCCTTTTAAGATCTTTTTTGCAATTATTTTGCATAAATTGAACTATTTGAATATATGTTTTTTAAAAGGCTGCGTCTAGTCGTCCCGAATTTCGGGACGACTAGCCGGAAATCAAGATAAATGCTAGTCATCCCGAAATTCGGGACGACTAGCCTATTTCTACGATTTGGCTAGTCATCCCGAAATTCGGGACGACTAGCCTATTTCTACGATTTGGCTAGTCATCCCGAAATTCGGGACGACTAGCCTATTTCTACCATTCGGCTCGTCATCCCGAAAATAATGCACTTTATTAATTCTACTATTTTAAGCTAGACCAAAATTACCAAAATTGACAATCCTATTTTCACCATTCGGCTAGTTGTCCGGAAAATGATGCATTTTATGAAATTTCTCGTTTAAACTAGACAAAAATCACAAAAAATGTTAATCACCCCGAAATTCGGGACGACCAGCCTATTTTCAACATTTGTCTAGTCGGCCTGAAAATAATGCACTTAATTAATTTTACTGCTTTCAACCAAACCAAAATTACTGAAAATGACTAGACTATTTTCACCATTTCGGTAGTTGTGCCGAAACAATGCTAATACTGTAATTATGGGCAAGATTACGATATCCGTGGCGACAAAGTTTTAAAGCGGATTCCTATAGGATTTTTGGCGAGAAACACAAATCTGAAAGTTTTAAATCGATATATCTATTTATTAAGCTTTTTTCAAAGGTATATATATATATATAGGGGTGTTACCTTACATTATTTTTGTGATCTGTCACAGGGGTGCCTTCCCGCCCTCTCGAGGCGTTGGAAAAGAGGTAGGGTTGTTACCTGACATTATTTTTGTGACCTGTCACAGGGATGCCTTTACGCCTCCACGAGGCGTTGGAAAAGAGGTAGGGGTGTTACCTTAAATTTTTGTTGTGATCTGTCACAGGAGTGCCCTTCCGCCCCACGAGGCGTTGGGAAAGGGGTAGGGGTGTTACCTTACATTATTTTTGTGACCTGCCACAGGGATGCCTTCACGCCTCCACAAGGCGTTGGAAAAGGGGTAGGGGTGTTACCTTAAATTTTTGTTGTGATCTGTCACAGGGGTGCCTTACCGCCCCCACG
>CAKNXH010063745.1:18613-31756 GCA_932178445.1 Andricus quercusramuli | reverse complement strand
AATTGGCTTCGTAGCTGTCTATAGGAGTCCTAAGTCGAATGCTGCTTGGGATGACGATTTGGAGGACGTGCTGATTCATGCGAGTGGTGCAGCGGACTATATATTATGTGCAGGAGATTTCAATATCGATGTCTCTCGCACGGACCAGCCATGTTGGAGGAAGCTTAATGATCTCATTCGCTCTTTTGCCCTAAATCAGATTATCGACGAACCTACGCGTACTACAGATAATTCCTCTTCAACAATCGATCTAATCTTGATAAGCGAAGAATTACAGCCGTCGGATTCTGGAGTCATTAAATTGTCAAAACCGTTTGACCACGATATAGTTTTCTGCATGCTAGATGTGAGGACAGTCTCTAGGCCGGGTATATTCGGCTTTGGGAGGGATTTCAAAAGAGTAGATATAGATATGTTTGATAGGGCGGCAAGAGCGGCGAATTGGGACAATGTACAAATGGCTGAAACGGTGGACGACAAGGTGAACTGCTTCTCTCAAACTGTCCTATCCTTGATAGACTCCTTTTGCCCACTTCGAAAATTCAGAATTGCCAGACCCAAACTTCCACGGTTCTCAGATGCGGTCAAAAGGATGTCGCGAGCCAGGGATAGAGCACGATCCAAATGGCGAAGGGATAGAACAGACCCCAATCATGCCAAATACACTTATCTCCGTAATCTCACTACGGCGGCCATGCGTCGCGAAAAGGTCGGATTTCTGTCTAGCTTCCCGGAAAGGCCCTCATCTAAGCGAATATGGGAAAGTGTTAACCAAGCGGGAGTCTGGTCTGGGCAGGGAATATGCTCGTGGGGGGACCTTCCCCTTGATCCAACGAAGATCAACAACTTCCTCCTTGATACCCTCCCTCCAGCAACGGCATCGGTCAAAATAATCCAAGATCTCCTAGAGGTAGCCGAAGTAAGTAATCGCCAACCTTTTCAATTCCACGAGGTTGACCTCGGTCAGTTGTATGCAGCGATTAAATCAATTAAATCTACGGCTATCGGCTCCGATGGTATAAATAGTTCCGCGATTCTCCTCTGTGTCCCCTTCTGCTTGCCTGCTTTACTCGAAATTGTGAACTCCTCCCTGAGGACAGGGATATTCCCTACAGCGTGGAAGGTAGGCATTGTCCGCCCTCTTCCAAAATGTGACCGACCAACTTCCTACAAGGATTTACGCCCCATTACTATTCTTCCTTATCTGTCAAAGATCCTGGAAAAAATTTGCCTTCAGCAGCTGTCGCCATACATAAGCAATAATGGGATCCTCTCAAATCACCAGTCTGGTTTCAGGAAAGGTTTCTCGGCAGCTACAACCTTGCTCCATGTATCAGACGAGATAGGCCGGTCACTGGACTGTTCGGAAATCACTATTTTAGCCCTACTCGATCTAACTCGGGCGTTCGAAACCCTCGATCACCAACTTCTTCTAGCCAAACTAAAATCTGAGGGAATTTCTGGGATAGAAATGTCTTGGTTTAGTGGCTTTCTCTCGGATAGAAGCCAGCGAGTGGAAATATCAAACACCTTAACCTCTCGATCGTCACCCATCCGACCCCTATGTAAAGGGGTCCCACAAGGTGCTGTTCTTAGTCCGCCTCTTTTCTCTGTTTACACCAACGACCTTCCAGACCCCTTGATGAAATTCCTGTCGATTTTGGAAGCGGTATCCGGAGGCAAGGTGAAAGTCACGATCCACATGTATGCGGATGACACACAGGTATATATACGCTGCAAACTGGACGATCTAGATGTCGGTACAGCAGTGTTGTCCCTGGCTTTGAAATTCATCGCGAGGTGGGCTGATGAGCGAGCTCTTGTTATTAACCCTGCTAAATCCGTTATTCTTCCTATAGGCAACTTCAAAGATGCTCGTTTACCCAACTTTGAGATAGGCGGATCCGTGTTGTCCATCGTAGCTCAAGCGAAAAACTTAGGTCTTAAAATGCAATCCATTTGGGGTTTCGAGGATCATGTAACCACTAAAATCAAAGCGGCGTATCTGCGTTTAAGAAAATTGTATCCCTTCCGTCGCTCCCTTCCACTCAGGGTAAAACTGTTGCTTTGTCAGTCATTGGTACTGTCCCTCTTTGAATATGCGTATACGACATACGGCCCTTGCCTAAATGCCACTCTGAGAGAGAGGATACAGAGGGTGCAAAATGCGTGCCTCAGATTCACATATGGAATTAGAAAATACGACCATATCACACCCGCTTTGGAAGAATCTGGCTGGCTGAAAATGAAGCACAGATGGGAAGTGCAACTATGTGTCCTCTCTTTCAGGGTCCTCTCGCAAGGCGTTCCGGAATATTTATTTGATTTATTGTCATTCGTAGAAGATAAGCGAGCTAGAAAATCTCTTGCAATGAGATCCGATGGCAAGCTATATGTCCCACGAGCGAACACATCGAAAGGGGAATCCATTTTTTCCCACGCGGCTCCACGTCTCTTAAACAGCTTAAAAAACCCGCTGGCTTCTTATTCCATCCCCACTGTAAGGAAGGAAATAACTGAACGCCTTCGCACGGTAACATGATTTGTCTCTTCATAATAAGTAATTTGATTCTTGTCTTCTTTTATCTTACGTTCCGTATTTTAATATAAGTTCTAGAGTATTTCGCATTATGGCACCACAATCAGTTTCAATCAGTTTCTATCTATTTCTGCAATGATCTCGAAAACTATATATTCAAGCCCTAGTTTTTAAGTGTCGTTTACTTATATTTTAAATTAGATTAAGAGGGTTAGGTTTGCAAGCAGCTTTAAGCTGTACCTCGCCCTTTGGGTTTTTATGTTAACTCTGTCTGCCATGTACATATCATTTTTGTTACGAACTCAATAAAGATTTATTATTATTATTATTATTTAAATTCTTTACAATCTCTTCGAATTATTGAAATCTATTAAACATTTCTTGGAATTTTTAGAAATATCCTGAAATATTTCAAATATTTCGAAATTTGGAATATTTAAAAATACTCTAAAATATTAAAAATCATTGGGAATCTCTTCAAATTAATAAAATCGATTAAAAAATCCTTGGAATTTTGAAAAAATAAACTTTTATCCTTCTAATCCTTTGGAATAATAAAATTTTTTGGCAATTTTCAAAATACTCTAAAATTTTTTAAATCCTTTGGAATCTCTCTATATCATTGAAATCTATTGAAAATTCCTTGAGATGTTCAAAAATGGTGTAAATTCTTTTAAATCTTTGGGAATCCTTTCAATTTATTTGAATCTAATAAAAATTTCTTAGAATTTTTGAATATACTTTAAAATCGTTTGAATTTTTTGCAATCCCTTGAAATTATTAAAATCTATTAGAAATTTCTGGAAATTAAAAAAAAAACACTCTGAAATCTTTGAAATCCTTTGGAATTTCTTCAAATTATTGAAATCTTTAAAAAATTTCTTGGCATCTTTTAAAATATCCCAAAATATTTAAAATCCTTTAAAATCCCTCGAAATTCCTTTAAACTTTTCGAAGCTTTAGAAAATTCTTTGGAATATTTAAGAACACTCTAAAATCTTTAAAATCCTTTGGAATTTTTTCAATAATTGAAATCTATTCAAAAATCCTTGGAGTTTTTGAAAATAGGCTATAATCTTTGTAATTCTTTGTAAGCCCTTAACATTACTATTAAAAATGAAAAATTCCTTGGAATTTTTGAAAATAGGCTAAAATCTTCAAAATTTTCGGGAATCTCTTCGAATTATTGAAATCCATCAAAAATTTGTTGGTGTTTTTAAAAATATTCTGAAATCTTTGAAATCCTTGGGAATTTTTTCAAATTATTGGAATTTATTAAAAATTTCTTCGAAATTTTTAAAATATTCTAACATATATTCAAAATTCTTCAAAATTTCCCAAAATCCTTCTAAAGTTCCTAAAGCTATGGAAAATTCTTTGGAATATTTAAGAATACTCTAAAATATTTAAAATCCTTTGGAATCTTTTCAATAATTGAAATCTATTTAAAAATCCTTGGAATTTTTAAAAATAGGCTAAAATATTTGTAATTCTCTGTAAACCCTTTAGATTACTCAAATCTATTACAAATTTCTAGGAATATTTAAAAATACTCTAAGATCTTTAAAATCCTTGGGAATCTTTTCAAGTTATTAAACCTATAAAAAATTCCTTAGAATTTTTGAAAATAGGCTGAATTTTTAACATTTTTGGAAATCTCTTCAAATTATTAAAATATATCAAAAATTTGTTGGTGTTTTTAAAAATACTCTAAAATTGTTGCTTGAAAAATAATTAACTTTGCAATTTTCCAAAAATTGTAGAATTTTTAAAGAGTTTTTAAACTGCAAAACGCAATCCGGTTTAAGACTCAAATTTCAAAGAATATTTTTTAAAAATATCCATTAAAATTTGCAAAATTATTAATTTAAGTTATTCCTTCAAAAATTGACCGAAAATGTAATTTTCCTGTATTTATTTTTCCAGGCTCTTTCCAAGTTGAAATTATTTCTTATTTATTGTTCACACTCAGATTTTCTGCACTGCCTGGATCAGTGCAAGTTATAAAAATCAAAGAAAGAAAGAGGGGTTCGCCAAGGCCACAAGGACTTGGATATCTGAAGGAAAAAATCTCTTCGCCTTTTTCCCACGGTAGCGATAACCTGAGCCGAAGGAAGGGAAGATCACGTCTCACGAATTGAGCCAGTCATTTTAGGTGATTTCATCTATATACTTTCCAGATTCTCGCATGATCAGAAACACTTTTCTCAACGACGCAAGTCCCTCTTTCTGAAAACAAAATTTAACGCGCAAAAAGATATCTTGTTCAATTTTTACAAGTAGCGAATTCTCTCATAAATATTGGTATATATGGGAGGAGGAATAGGGGAAATATAGTGAAGGGAAGTGAGGAAATATGTACAATTGGAAATAGGGGAAATGAGGGGAGTGGAACTAGGGGAAGTAAAGGAAAATGATAAGATGGGAAGTAAGAGAAATGAGGGGAAATGTGAGAATGGAAGTAGGGAGATTAAGAGGAAATAATGAAAAGGGAAAGTGGTTAAGTGAGAAGAAATGACGAAGAGGAAGGACGGAGGTACAGGGAAAATAGAGGAAAAGAAGTATCGAAAATGAGGGGAAATAAGGCACGGGGGCGTACGGGAAATTAGGGGGAAAACAGCAAGAAGAATGCAAGAAAAAGTAGGGGAAGTGAGAGGTGAATACCTACGGGCAACGAGGGGAGTGGAAGTGAGGAGAGAACTACAGGAAGTAAGGGAAGATAAGTAGATGGGAAATTGGAGTAGGAGAAGTATGAAAGGGGAATTATGGAGAATTAAGGGAAGTAGAAGTGGATAAAAGCCAAGTTGGGGCAGAGAGGGACGAAACGCAGATTGAACTGTTGAGAGGGGAACTGAGGAATAAGAGGAAGGGAAATGGGGAATATAAGAAGGGGTAACGGGAGGAGAAGTAAGTTCAGTGAGGGGTGATGAGTAGAAGGGCTATTAGGGAATGGGAAGTGTGAGAAGTAGTTGAATGAAGAAACGGAAAGTCAGGAAAATCATGGAAGAGGAACTAGCAAAAGTGAGGAGTATGGAAATGAGAAGTTCGGGAAAGTGAGAAAAAATTTAGTATTGGGAAATAGGACAAGAGAAGTATTGGCTAGGAAAATGAGGAGAGGGGGAAGAAGATGAGGACAAAGTTGTGGAAGGGAAGGGGGAAGCGAAGGTACGAACAAGTCTTGGAAGTTGAAGCAGGGAATGAAATGGGAATAACAGAAAGCGGGAAGAAGCAAGAGGAAGTAAAGAGTGAGTAACTATAGGAAATGAGGAAAGTGGAAGTGCGGAAAAAAGTATGGGAAGTGAGGAAAGACAAATAGACGGGAAATTAGGGTAGGAGAAGTATAAGAGGGAAAGTATGGGTAGTAACGGAAGTAGAAGTGGATTAAAGCCAAGTTGAGGAAGAGAGGTAGGAAAAGCATATTAAACTGTTGAGAGGGGAAGTGAGGGGAAATGATAGAAGGGAAAGTTCTGCAAGTAAGGGGAAATGATAGAAGGAGAAGTTCTGAAAGTAAGTGGAAATTATAGAAGGGGAAGTTCGGAAAGTAAGGGGTGTGTAAGTAGGGCCAAGTAAAGGGTAGGAAGTGGGGAAAATAAGAAGAGGTAACGAAGTGGAAGTAAGACGTGGATAAGTATGGAAAATGAGAGGACTAGAAGTTAGAAGAGGAGAAGTAAGAGCAGTGAGGGGTGATGTGTAGAGGGGCCATTAGGGAATGGGAAGTATAAGAAATAGTTTAATAAAAAACCGAAAGTCAGGAAAGTCATGGAAGGGGAACTAGCGGAAGTGAGGGGTATGGAAATCAGGAGGTAGGAAAAGTGAGAAAAAAAGTTGTCATGAGGAAGTAGGGGCAGAGGGATATTGGATAGGGAAGTGAGGAGAGGGGAAAGTAGATGATGACAAAGTTCGGGAAGAGAGGGAGGAAGTGAATGTTCAAGTCTTGGAAGTTGAGGTAGGGAAGGTAGTAGGAATAAAAGAAAGCAGGAAGAAGCAAAGGGAAGTGAGGGGTGAGTATTTAAGGAAAAATGAGGGGAGTGGAAGTGCGGGAAAAAGTATGGGAAGTAAGGAAAGATAAATGGATGGGAAATTAGAGTAGGAGAAGTATAAGAGGGAAAATATGGGTAGTAAGGCGAGGTGGAAGTAGATAAAAACGACGTTGGGGCAGAGAGGGGGAAGCAAAGATAAATGTGTTACGAGAAGAAGTGAAGGGAAATGATGTGAAAGAAAGAAGGAGAAGTAAGTTGTGCGTAAGTAGAACGAATGCGGAGAGGGGAAGTGGGAAAATAAGGGGAGGTAACGTACGGAAAATGATCAGTAGGTTAATATAGGAAATGAGAGGAGTGGCAGAGAGGGAAGGAGAAATATGAGAAGAGAGGGGTGATGAGTAGTGGAGACATTAAGAGATGGGAAGTATGACAAGTAGGAAGATAGGGGAGAGGAAAGTGAGGTGATTAATGGAAGAGAAACTAGGAGAAGTAAGGAGTATGGAAACAAGCGGGTAGAAACAGTGAGGAAACATTTGGAATTAGGAAGTAGGGAAGGGAGGGAGGAAACGAAGAGTCTTGGAAGGTGAAGGTAGGGAAAGAAATGAGAATGAGAGGAAGCGGAAAGAAGCGAAGAGAAGTGAGGGGTGGGTAAGTATGGGAAATAAGAGGAGTGGAAAAGAGGAAAGCTGAAGTATGAGAAGTGAAGGAAGATGAGAGGAAATCAGGTGTCAGGAAGTATAGAGAAGTAATCAGAGGTTGAAGTAGATAAGGACGAAGCTAAAGAAGGTAGGTTTAAGCAAACGTTAAAGTATTGAGGGGGGAAATGAGAGGAGGGGATGTAGAGGAAGTGAGGGGTGTGCAAGAAAGGTGAAGAAGGGAAGGAAAAGTAGGGAAAATCAGGAGAGGGAACGTGGGGCAAGTAAGGCGTGGGTGAGTGCAGGAAATAAGGAGAGTGGAATTGACAAGTGTGAGAAGTATGGGAAGTGGGGTAAAAGGAGAGTGGGGAGTATAGCAAGTTATAGGAGAGGAACTTGGGAAAGTGAGAAGTCTAGAAATTAGAAGTAGAGGAAGAGAGCGAAAAATTGAGATGAGAATGTAGGGAAAGGAGAGTATTAGCTGAGGAAGCGAGGAGAGGAGGCACTTGATGAGGACGAAGTTAAGAAAGAAAGGGTGAGGCGGGGATTAATTTGTTAGAAGGGGAAGTAGGGAAGGAAAGGGAAAGTAGAAGATGGGTTAGTGGGAGAAATTTGGGAAGTTGAAGTGAGGGGAGGAGAAGTATAGGAAGTTAGAGAAGATAAGTAGAGGGGAAATTAGGGAAGAAGAAGTATGAAAAGTCATCACAGAGGCATTTGGGGAAGAGAGGGAAGTAGTATTGAAGAGGGTAGGCAATATGATGATAAATTCAATTACCCTAATTTGCAGGTATTGTTAATGAGAGCGTGAAATGAGGGGGGGGGGATGTCACGGTTTCCGTATCTCAAGTGCTAATTAATATTTTTAAATTCTTTTTGGCTCACTCCGAAGGACTTCAAACGCGCTTCATCGCACCATCGAAAAATGGCTCAATTGCAAGTAGTGATAACGAGAGCGCGAAAGGAGGTAGGGGAGAGCTTATGACAAGCTTTATGTATCTCCAGTCTTAATTAACACAATGCTACTACTCTTTTTTAAACCTTTTTTTCGCGTGGCTGTCGTTGATTAGCGAAAAATTGGAATATTTGATTTTGGCATAGCATTTTCGGTGGATAATGAGTCAAAGAGAATATAAAAATATTAATTAGGAGTGGAGATACGTGAGGTGCCCCCCCCCCTCCCGACGAAATTTTTTATGTTCATTTTATGGGATAACAAATTTTTTTGAAGAATTCACGGGGTTTCCAAGGATTTTAAGAGATAGCGAAGTGTTTTCGCGAATTTTGAAGAATTTTATGGGATTTAAATGGGATTTAGAAGATTCTGAGGGATCTTACCAGATTTTGTGCAATTAAAAAATTGTTAAAGGATTTTGAGGGATTTTGGGGCATTTTAATGGCTTTTGGAAGATTTCCAAGAATTCAAAGGATTTCAATTATTTTTGAAATAATTTTGAAGATTTTCAGGAATTATATAATATTTTCATGGAATTTTCAGGATGTTAACCGATTTCGAGACTTTTGAAAAGATTTTCGCGAATTTAAAAAAATTATGAGGGATTTTTATGGGACTTTTAAAATTTTAGGGGGTCCCAAGGATTTCAAAGAATCTCAAAGGCATTTGAAGGGATTCACCAATTTTTTTGAAGAATCCATGGGATTTCAAAGGATTTCAAGTGCTACCGAAAACTTTTTCAAATTTTGAAGAATGTTATGGGATTTTAATGGGGTTTCAAAGATTGGAAGGGATTTTATGTGATTTCAAACGATTTCGCAGATTTTAAAAATACTTTTAAGAATTTAAAGGGATTTTAATCAATTTTATGAGAATAATATATATTATAAGGGATTTTAAGTGATTTCGAGAAATTTTAATGGCTTTTGAAAAATTCCGACGGATTAAAAAGATTTCAATTATTTTGAAAATAGTTTTGAAGATTTTAAGGAATTTCGTAATATTTCACGGAATATCTAGAATTTTAACTGATTTTGAGACTTTTGAAAGGATTTTCGCAGATTTGAAAAAATTATGAGGGATTTTTATGGGATTTTGAAAATTTTAGGCGGTTCCAAGAATTCCAAAGAATCTCACAGGAATTTGAAGGGATTCAATTTTTTTTTTGAATTCATGAAATTTCAAGGGATTTCTAGAGCTACCGAAGAATTAAAAAAAAATTTAGGAATGTTATGGGATTTTATTGGGGTTTCAAAGATTGAAAAGGATTTTATAAGATTTCCGACGATATCGCGGATTTTGAGAATATTTTCAAGGATTTTAAAAGATTTTAAACAATTTCATGAGATTAGTATGCATTATAAAGTGTCTTATGGGATTTTGAGGAATTTTTGGGGCTTTTAAAAGATTTCCGCGGATTAGAAAGATTTCAATTATTTTTTAAATAATTTTCAAGATTTCAAGGAATTTTGCCATATTTTCAGGGAATTTCCAGGATTTTAACCGATTTTGGGACTTTTTTACGGGATTTTCAAATTTTAAGTGGTTCCAAAGATTTCAAAGTATCTCAAAGAAATTTAAAGGGATTCGTTAAATTTTTCGAAGAATCTATAGGATTTCGAGGGATTTGAAATATTTCAATTACTTAAAAAATGATTTCAAAGATTTCAAGGAATTTCGTAATATTTCATGGAATTTTCAGGATCGAACCGAATTTGAGACTTTTGAAAGGATTTTCGTGGAGTTTAAAAAATTATAAGGGATTTTCATGGGATTTTGAAACTTTTAAGTGGTTTCAAGGATTCAACAGATTCTTGAAGGAATTTGAAGGGCTTCATCAGATTCTTTTGAAAATCTATGGGATTTCAAAGGATTTCAAGAGCTACCGAAGAATTTTCAGGAATCTTGAAGGATGCTAAGGGATTTCAATGGGATTTCGGGAGTTGGAAGAGATTTCATGAGATTTAAAAAGATTTCGCGGGATTCAAAAAGATTTCAAAGGATTTCAAGGGATTTAAAGAGATTTCAATGGATTTCAAGGCATTTTAACGGATTTCGAGGAATTCTAATGGGTTTTAAAAGTTTTCCAAATTTAAAAGATTTTAACCATTTCAGAAATAATTTTAAAGATTTTAAGGAATTTCGTAATTTTTTCACGGAATTTCCAGAATTTTAACCGATTTTGAGACTTTTGAAGGGATTTCCGCGGATTTTAGAAGATTTTAAAGGATTTTAATGCAGTTTTGAAAATTTAAAGCGGTTTCAATGATTTCAAAAAATCTCGAAGGAATTTGAAGGGATTCGCTAATTTTTTTCAAGAATCCATGGGATTTCAAAGGATTTCAAGATCTAACGAAGAATTTTTACGAATTTCAAGGAATGTTATAGGATTCTAATGGGGTTTCGAGGATTTGAAGGGATTTCATAAGATATCAAATTTTTCAAAAATAATTCATGGGATTTCAAAGGATTTCAAGAGCTACCCGAAATTTTTCGCAAATTTTGAAGCATGATAAGGGATTTCAATGAAATTTCGGAAGTTGAAAGAGATTTCATAAGATTTCGCGGGATTTAAAAATATTTTAAAGGATTTTAAGGGATTTTAACGGACATTTGAGAAAATTTGATGGTCCTTGAAAGATTTCACCCATTTCGAAAATAATTTTTAAGGTTTTAAGGAATGTCGTAATATTTTCACGGAATTTCCAGGATTTCAACCGATTTTGAGACTTGAAGGGATTTCCGCGGATTTTAGAAGATTTTTAAGGATTTTAATGCGATTTTTAAAAATTTTAAGCGGTTTCAAGGATTTCAAATAATCTCGAAGGAATTTGAAGGGATTCGCCAATTTTTTTTTAAGAATCTATGGGATTTCACAGGATTTTTAGAGCTACCGACAAATTTTCACGAATTTTGAAGCATGTTAAGGGATTTTGGAAGTCGGAAGAGATTTCAGAAGATTTCGCGGGATTTCGCGGGATTCAAAAATATTTCAAAGGATTTTAAGGGATGTCAACGGATTTCGAGGAATTGTAATCGTTTCTGAAAGTTTCCCAAATTTAAAAGATTTCACCCATTTCAAAAATAATTTTCAAGGTTTTAAGGAATGTCGTAATATTTTCACGGAATTTCCAGGATTTCAACCGATTTTGAGACTTGAAGGGATTTCCGCGGATTTTAGAGGATTTTGAAGGATTTTAAGGCGATTTTTAACAATTTTAAGCGGTTCCAAGGATTTCCAAGAATCTCGAATGAATTTGAAGGGATTCGCCAATTTTTTAAAGAATCTATGGGATTTCAAAGGATTTCAAGATCTACCAAAGAATTTTTACAAATTTCAAGGAATTTTGTAGGATTTTAATGGAGTTTCAAGGATTTGAAGGGATTTCATAAGATTTCGAATATTTCAGAAATAATTCATGGGATTTCAAAGGATTTCAAGAGCTACCCAAAAATTTTCGTGAATTTTGAAGCATGATAAGGGATTTCAATGGGATTTCGGAAGTTGGAAGAAATTTCATAAGATTTCAAACGATTTCGCGAATTTAAAAAATATTTCGAAGGATTTTAAGGGGTTTAAACGGATTTCATGAGGATTTCATGATTCAATAATGGCTTTCAAAAGATTCCCACGGATCTGAAAGATTTCAACTATTTTTGAAATAATTTTAATGATTTCAAGAAATTTCATAATATTTTCATGGATATCCCAGGATTTTAACCGATTTTGAGACTTTTGAAAGAATTTTCGCGGATTTTAAAAAATTGAAAGGGATTTCTATGGGATTTTGAAAATTTTAAGCGCTTTCGAAGATTTAAAAGAATCTGAAAGGAATTGGAATGGCTTTACCAGATTTTTTTGAAAATCCATGGGATTTCAAAGCATTTCAAGAGTTACCAAAGAATTTTCACGAATTTTGAAGAATCCTATGGGCTTTCAATGGGATTTCGGAAATCGGAAAAGATTTCAAAAGATTTCGCGGATTTGATAAACATTCCGAAGGATTTTAAGGGGTTTTTACAGATTTCACGTTATTAACATGTATTTTGAAGAATTTTAAGGGATTTTGAAGAATTCTAATGGCTTTCAGAAGATTTCAACGGATTCGAGAGATTTCAACTATTTTTAAAATAATTTTAAAGATTTCAAAGAATGTTGTAATACTTCACAGATTTTCCAGGATTTTAGCCGATTTTGAGACTTCTGATTTGGATTTTTGCGGATTTTAAAAAATTGAAAGGGATTTCTATGGGATGTGGAAAATTTTAAGCGGTTTCAAGGATTTAAAAGAATCTGATAGGATTTTGAAGGGCTTTACCAGATTTTTTTGAAAATCCATGGGATTTCGAAGCATTTCAAGAGCTACCAAAGAATTTTCACGAATTTTGAAGAATCCTATGGGATTTCGGAAATCGGAAGAGATTTCAAAAGATTTCGCGGATTTGAAAAACATTCCGAAGGATTTTAAGGGGTTTCAACGGATTTCACGGTATTAGTATGTATTTTGAAAAATTTCAAGGGATTTTGAAGAATTTTAATGGCTTCCAGAAGATTTCCACGGACTCGAAAGATTTCAATTATTTAAAAAATAATTTTAAAGATTTCAAGGAATTTTGTAATATTTCACGGAATTTCCAGGATTTTAACCGATTTTGAAGGGATTTTCGCAGATTTTAGAAGATTATAAGGGATTTTTATGGGATTTTGAAATTTTTCAGCGGTTTCAAGGATTTCACAGAATCTCGAAGGAATTTAAAGGGATTCACCAATTTTTAAAAAGAATTCATGGGATTTCACAGGATTTCAAGTTCTACTGAAAACTTTTTCAAATTTCGAAGAATGTTATGGGATTTTAATGGGGTTTCAAAGATTGGAAGGTATTTTATGATTTAAACAAATTGACAAAAATTTTAATGGCATTCAAAAGAGTTTGATGGATTTCAAAATATTTTAAGGGATTTCGAGAGATTTTGAAATATTCTAACGAATTTGAAAGATTTTAATGAGTTTTAGAAGAATCTCAAAGATTGCCACAT
>CAKNXH010063744.1:0-37213 GCA_932178445.1 Andricus quercusramuli | reverse complement strand
AAGACACTATAATTATGTGGCTGATCATACAGATCTCCGAATGGTTAAAATTATTTCATATCAAGAAAATTTTGTTGTTTGGCGTGTCAAATGTAGTCTATGTAGCAGGTTGTGATCGTTCAGTTGAAAAAAAATTTTTCAACTGAACGATCACAACCTACCAGATTACATTTGACAGGCCTGCTTCCACCACCGAGGAATTTGTTTACAAGACGTGAAAATGTCATATGTCATTCTAGTGGACTTCTTCATTGCGGTGCAGATAAAATTAGGCATTACAAATTCTTAATCTTGAGTTAGATTCAATTGAATGCTAAAACTCAAGAAAATAATTGAATTTTACTGAAGGATGGTTCCATTTCTTTTATTCTAAGCGACAGACCTTTCTCTTGGCCCTTACAAGAACTGGAGGCAAAGTTATGGAAAACGTTCACTAGAAAGGAAGTAGCCGTTTTTCCATTATTCTACACAGACTTGATTCTTGTTCTATTTTACAGAGGGATATTTAGGTAAATTTAATAGAATAGTCTAACACAAAATTAAATCTTTCTTTATATTTTAGTCGTCCATTGTTTTATTTTAAGTATGACCGTGCCACTAAAATTCGGTGCACTCAGATTGTGAAAATGGAAAGGGGGCTAGGTTTACCTAGCGTCAGTCAGTCAGCGTCTTTTTATTTGTTTTTGGTACTGCTGGACACTTCGACTAAGTACTTTTAACATTCAGTAAAAAGGAAGTCTTAGTTTGGTTACATCCTAATTTTAGTTAACCTTTTCACCATGCATATAGTGTATGAATATATCATTCATACTCAGGCGTTAAACTCTGCAGCATATAAATTTAAAGAGCAATTATAACTTTTTCACTTACAAATTACATTTAAAATATTTTTTTTCAGATCCTTTGAATTTTTTTTTCGATTTCTATCCTCTAACATCAGTTTGGACAAATAGATACGATACTCCAGGAAGAGATTATTAAAATCAATAATAACTTCTCAAATTTTAATTAAAAATAATAGACTTGAAATAAATAATTTGTATTCATATTCATTCAACCCAGGTGCGAATTGACGGTCGGGCCATGTTTGGCCCAACCTTTGTAAGGTCGGCCGAACTTTGTGAGCCAATGGTCGGGCCAACCAGCGTAATGATAACGCATGCCGTCCCTATTTTACACAGTTGGGCCAACAATAGTTGCCATGGTTGAGCCAACCGCGGAATACAAGGTTGGTATACCATTGGTTTTCAAAGTTGGCCCAACGTTGGGAGGAAGCGTTGGTTAACCAACGCCTCTTCTGGGAATTGATCGTCGGTCCACGGTCAGGCCAACTATTAGGATGATGTCGGCCCAACCTTGGACAACAATGTTGGGCCAACTTTGATTTTTGAAGATTCGTACTGAACAGGTGGAAATGCACAAAATAAGTATTCAAAAAATAAATAATAATTGAGTATTTTAACTATCAATGCTAATGGTCCTTTGCGAGAGCCCAAACAATCGTCGACCCAACCCCGGGCCAGAGCTAGACCGACGATCGGCAAAAATGAGGCTACTTGTACTAGATAATATTACACCGATGATTGGGCCAACCATCACACAGAGTCGGCCCGACCATATTGTTATAGTTATTTTGAACCAATTTTCCAAGGCAAAAGTGAGGTTACTTGCAGTGGATAATATTACATCGATGGACGGGCCAACTATCGCCCAGAGTCAAGCCGACCGAAGTGTTATGGTTATTTTGAGCCAATTTGCCAAAGCCCGAACGACCGTCGACCCAACCTTGGGCCAGAGTTGGACGGACGGTCGGCAAAAGTGAGGTTACTGGCAGTGGATGATATTACACCGATGATCGGGCCAACCATCACCCAGAGTCGGGTCGACCATATTGTTATGGTTATTGTGAACTAATTTGCCCAGGCCTAAACGACCGCCGACCCAACCTTGGGCCAGAGTTGGACCGGCGGTCGGCAAAAGTGAGGTTACTTGCACTGGATAATATTACACCGATGGACGGGCCATCTATCGCCCAGAGTCAAGCCGACCGAAGTGTTATGGTTATTTTGAGCCAATTCGCCACAGCCCGAACGACCGTCGACCCAACCTTGGGCCAGAGTTGGACCGACGGTCGGCAAAAGTGAGGTTACTGGCACTGGATAATATTACACCGATGCACGGGCCAACTATCGGCCAGAGTTAGCCCGACCGAAGTGTTATGGTTATTTTGAGCTAATTTGCCAAAGCCTAAACAACCGTAGACCCAACCTTGGGCCAGAGTTGGACCGGCGGTCGGCAAAAGTGAGGTTACTTGCACTGGATAATATTACACCGATGGACGGGCCAACTATCGCCCAGAGTCAAGCCGACCGAAGTGTTATGGTTATTTTGAGCCAATCTGCCAAAGCTCGAACGACCGTCGACCCAACCTTAGGCCAGAGTTGGACCGACGGTCGTGTGAATTTTGGAAGCCATTGTCGGCTTCTAACGTTGGCCCAACTAAGGTGGCTTCGAACTGCTATAGTTGGGCCAACCTTGGTCAGCAAAATTCGGTTGCCAAAGCCGGCCCGACCTTGGGCCGAACGTCAACTCTGGCTGCCAACCCAAATTCGCAGCTGGGAACGGCCATACTACGCTGAAAAAACCAGTTCTCGTTAGAACACTGAAGTTAAGCTGCGTTGGGCGCGGTTAGTACTTGGATGAGTAACCGTTCAGGAATACTACTAACTGTGTGCTGTTGGCGTGTCGTGGGTGTGGTGAGCCCACACTTCTAGTTATTTACTACAAGAAACTATCCACCTAGAAACACTACCCATATCATGTAGTGTCACGCTTACCCCGAAAGGGAAATGGCTTAATGGTATACATACATACATGAGCAGAAGCCAAAAGTCATTCATAAAATTCTTTTGTAATCATTTCTCATTTTAAAAATATTATTATTTATTACTATATTGATATTTAGCCTATTTGGAAACTTAATGTCTCGGAAGCATTTTTTAATTTTTATTTTCAAGTGAAAATTGTATTTTTAACGCAATCCGCTTTTGTTTCATCCTTAGATAGTGATTTTTATTTTACAGAATGTTTTTTTTTGTGCTTTGAAGAGATTCCCATTTTGTTGGTTGCACAGTTCTATATATCTACCTTTCACATATAAAATTCCCTAAAAAATTAATACCGTTTTAAAAGTTTTTTTATCCAAAATTTAATGCTAAATATATAAATATTGAATTTTTGACTACTTGGAATCAGACGCACGCACAAATGTCCGTGGAAATACCCAGAACAAAAAATTCTTTCTAATTAAAAAAAAGTGTTTTTCACCACTCCAGCAAATACTATGTTTATTTCAGAAGATAAATCTGTTCTGTTTTCAAAAATTATGCCGAAAACAAAATCATCATTTTGTGGATATACGAGTAGACATATACGTCGATTGCGATCCAAACAAATTGTTTTGGATTTGGCAGATTTATCGTCCAGGAAGCTATATAACGATGTACGAGTAAATGATGAAGACGTCAGTGATGTGAAAAGCGATAAGGAATCAGTGGCACAAGACTGCATGAATATTCATTCTATAGAAGAAGATGCATGGGAAAATTTAAAAATAGAATTTCTTACAGAAAGTGAGGGTGAATATGATCTTTGTCAGGATTCTTTTGAACAAATGGAGGAAAAAAAAGAAAGTGCTTTAGGTGAAACAGAACATGCTGAATTAGAAGAAAATAATGAAACGGAATCTGAAGATGAGGTGGGAATATTGGATTACGATTTTAACGACGAAGTACTTGAACACGATTCTTGCGACAGCGATAGCTGCAGGGATAGCTCGAGAACTTCCGAATCTGAAGAAGATTGGGCAGAAGAAGAGTCTCAAAATGAGAAACGCGAGAAAAAGTTCAACAAGTCTTTGCGAGATTGGGCTCTCATTTACGAAGTGCCTCTTGTAGTTCTCACTGCATTGCTCCTGATAATAAAGCAGTTCACTCAATTTGTGTTGCCTCGTGATGCTAGAACATTCTTACGCACACCCCGCTCTACTAAGATTACTTGCATGTCAGACGGAGGAGAATATCATCACTTTGGATTAGAACGAGCTATTAATTCCATTTTGTTAGAACGTGATTATAAGGGCAATATAGAAGATACAATCAATTTACTGGTTAATATAGACGGTTTACCAATATCCAAATCACCTAGCAAATCTTTATGGCTAATTCTTTGCTCTGATTTGAGTTCCAAAACGGTATACTTAGTTGGGGCCTACTATGGATTCCATCATCCAAAGGATTCAAATGAATTTTTGAAAGAATTCACGGATGAGGCAACAAATCTGTGTGAAAACTGTGTTATGCGTAAGATAAGGCACATTAAAATAAACTTTGGTGCATTAATATGCGATGTCCCTGCAAAAAAGTTGGTTCTGAAAGTGAAAGGTCATACGGGATACGACAGCTGTACAAAATGTATGTTTAAAGGTGAGGGAATTGCACCTAAAAGTTGGAGGAAGAATCAAAAACTGAAAAAACGACGAGTTTGTTATCCCGGATTAGGTCCATTTAATCCCAGAACTGACGTAGAATTTATGAACCACGCATACAAGGGTACACATCAAGAAGTAGGAGATGAAACCATTTTGAAAAATATACCTGGGTTTGGACCCATTTCATGTGTTCCACTTGATTATATGCACCTAGTTCTATTAGGAGTGACGAAAAAATTAATGGTGCTCTGGTTATTCGGTCCCCCTAAAGTGAAAATTTCTTCTGGGGACATTGATAGAATTTCTGCAAGACACATAAGATTAAGGAAAAGTCAGCCGTCCAATTATGGTAGAAAACCAAGGTCGTTACGGAATATACGTCATTGGAAGGCTACTGAGTTTCGAAACTTTTTGCTGTACAGCGGACCACTAGTTCTGAAGGACATTCTTAACGAAGATATGTATTCAAACTTCTTAGCTTTACACGTAGCAATGACCATCTTGGCCAGTCCCATTCACGTAAAAACTCCAGCAAACGTCGACTACGCTCACAAGCTTTTGGAATATTTTATTCAAACATTCGAAATTATTTACGGAAAAGAATACATGTCCCACAATTTTCATAACCTTCTTCACCTTTGTGATGACGTCAGAAAGTATGGAAATGTGGATGTGTTTAGTGCCTTTAAATTCGAAAATTTCATGACTAAAATTTAAAAAAAATTGCGCAGAAACTGTAAACCTTTACAACAGCTAGCAAGGTGGTATGCTGAAATAGAAGCCAACAATGGTGTCAAAATCCTTAAATCTGACAGCGTAAAATCTCTAAAACATGCACATTCTAGCGGACCACTGATTCATTGCGGTACAGATGCAATCAAACAATACAAAGTTCTCAATCTTGAGTTTTTTTCTATTGAATGCTACAACTCAAGAAATGATTGCATTTTACTGAAGGATGGTTCCATCGCTTCTATTCTCAATATCGTAGAAAGTGACAACAACATTTTTTTGATAGGGAATAGACATTCACCTACCGGAGACCTGTATGATAAGCCACATAATTCCAGTGCCTTTAACATTCACATAATATCAAAGAAAAGCGACATACTTTTTTCTTGGCCCTTACAAGAACTGGATGCAAAGTTATGGAAAATGTCCACAAGGAAGGAAGCAGTCGTTTTTCCATTACTTCACACCGAGACTTGATTTTTGTTCTATTTTTCAGGCCGATATTAAGGTAAATTAAAAAAATTAGTCCAACAACAAATTAATTTGCGGTTCCTAGAATTATTAAAAACTGGTCCTCTTCTTAGCTGCTATGAGAGAGAGAAGATCAAAAGCCACAGAAGTGGAAATTAAAAGAATTACCTCCAGTTAGTTGACTAATTGGTGGATAAAAGTCGAAATTCTGAAAGGACTACTCAGTACACAGAAATAATAGAGAAGCAGAAGCCAACGATATCCTCTATTGACAGAAGAAACTGCTTCAAAAGGAATGTAGAGGACAAAGACATCAAAATGGAAGTGCCTTCTAATCCACATCCACTTCCATTTCTTGCTCTACGACAATATTCATCTCCTCTTACACCTCTAACGCCCTCTCATAGTCGGTCTCCACCTCCTGCTACATATATACTATCTCCTCCAGATTCTTCACTAGTTCCTATGTCACCACAATCAACCTCAATCGAAAAATTCATCGTTTCCAATTTCACCACAATCAAACCTTAGCGACAAATCTGAATTGCCAGAAATTCACAGAATGTCTAATGCTAAGTGTTCAGTGACTAACACAACGAGTGATTTAGTGGCTAAAAGTCCAAATTATAACAGGATTATGCAGCACAAGGAAATGCTTCAGAAAGAAATACCAAAGATGATACCTCCTCACAAATTAAACTGCTTCCAGAAGAATGAAGAGACTAGAATCCAAGTGCCTCCTACTCATAATGCTTCATCTAATCCACGTTCAGGTCCTCCTCCATATCCTTCCTCACATCCTGCTCGACCTCTACTATTTTCTTCACTCTCTTCAACTTCTCCTTCTGATTTTCAAAAGAAAACTTGTTCCCCTTCTGCCAAGAAATTGAAACTGGATATGAGTACAATGAAGAATCCAAAAGCAGGTAGGTATTCTACCTAATCCAAATTTAAAAGACCTCAAATTCTTTTGCAATTATTGGTTTATAAAATTGCATTATATTATTTAGGCTACGAAGAACGGAAGCAGACAAATACTGCAAAATCGTATGGACGAGAAAGATCCGACGTGAAAAAGAAGAAAGCGAATTATGAGAAAACCTTGGCGAATATGTCTTTGAGAGACAAAGATTCTGGTGATTTTATTAGACATATAATAAATAATTAATGATTTACATTGACTTATTTAGCATTGATCGAAAATACTCGTATCACAGATTTGACATTTGAGCAGCTATCACTAAACAAAATGAATGAAATTATAATTAATATGAAGCTGCTGGACATTAAGTTAGACAATATCGACGAAAAAATACCGAAAAGTTCTAATGCCACACCAGAAAATTTCTTCGAGTCTAAAGATTGTCAACAATTACCTTTAAAAACTGAAGAAGAATTTCAACATTTTTGTGAAAAGTTAAAAAATAAGATCTTTTTCCAGAAAGCGGTTGGTCTAAATATTAATATTTATCTATTCAAATATGTAATTATCTAAACTAAATCTATATTTGATATAAATTTTCATAAGTTTCATTCCGTTTATTCACCTAGACTAATGCTTTTGGATTAATTGGTGGAATTGGTTTGAAAAGTGTTATCCACAATATTTGTTCAAAATTATTCACCAACGCTGTTGCCAAGGATTACAGCTGGTCTGGGAGAAAAAAGCCTAAGAAAGCCCTTAACAAGACCAAATTCACAAAATTAATTATAGGTATGTCCTAGAAATTCTATTTTATCTTCAAAGATTAAATATTTGTTTCAATAATTCGTACTAAAGATGCAATCCTCTGATTCGCTTGGATCACCGCTATGTGTAAGGGGACCAAAAAATAACATGTAAGGGGGATTTTTTGGTCCGTTATTATATTCAGAGGGTGAAACCGGTCCTAAAAATATTTTGCTGAGAACACAAAATTCGTAATTTACATAAAATTTTTAAATTGGATTAAACAAAAGCTCCATATTAATTCCATTTGCGACATTAATTGTCGAATAGATGATTCTCTTACCACTCGCTTTCCTTAGTAGGGGGAAAAACTACCCCTGATTATCAAAATATTTATACAGAGAATGAAAAGCATGTATCATAAATCAATTTAATTACAAAAAAAACATACGCGGAAATTATTTCATAATGATAGAATAGTAATTTATAACGTACCAAGATCATTGAGGGATGAATTACTCATAATTACAACCAAAATTACAACCTACCAAAGAAGGTAAAGCACCCTCATAGCACACGTGGTGTCTGAATTGTAATATAACATTTACAAGATGGTAAACTATTCCTAAATTTAAAGAAACGCAAATTTCAACGGAAAAACTTGAAAAAAAATATAGTATGTTACTAGAATATTTCTTTGATAATAATTATCATCCCCTTAATAATAATTATTATCCGCTTGACGCTGTTGGTCGATTATAATCTAGCAACAGCGTAAAGTGGTGAACTACGCTTAATTATTAAGTAATTTCTATCTTAACCTTAAGTTACCACCAAAATAATAACAATTTTCTAATTTAGGGTTAAGTCTCCGCGAATTACGGTTTGAATTAATTTTTTCTGCATTTGTTCAAACATTATGCAATATTTATATTTTTCATTACAAGATAAACGTTACTTCAACGTTAATTTTCGTGTTCTCAGCTAAATAATTTGAGGGGCGATTTCACCATCTAAATATGAAAACGCAATAAAATGAAAGAACCAGAATTTCTTATGTTTTGATCCTCTAACATTAAATGAAAAGCCCTCTTATTTAGCTGCTATTAGAGAGAGAAGATTAAAAGCCACGGAAGTGGAAATTAAAAGAATTACCTCCAATTGGTTGACTGGTGCAAAAAAAAAAGATACACCAGGGAATTGTAAGCTTATTACATATCAGTATTAATTATATGCTTCTTTAGTGTTCACAGATCTATAACATTCGACGTACTTGACTGAGATATTAAGATTTACTCTACCGATTCAAATGAGCTTTGCCATCACATTTTGAGGTGCATAGAAAAATTTCAAAAACTTTGATCAAAAATACAAATTAAGCTTATTTTCTTTCTAACCCGCCTTCATATTTCTTGATAAGCCGATTTTCGATAAAGGCGTTTCTTCGGTCGTAGGGTCTTAAGTAAAGAGCAAAAAAGCGATTTTAGGTGTCAAACATCAATTGTATATCCGTAAGACCGAAGGAACTCATTTATCGAAAATGTATTAATAACGACGATCGAAAAAATGGTGAAAAAACTTGGAAAAAAAAAAAATAAAAAAAAAATTGATTAGCATTTCGAACTCGAAAGTTCATTGCCTCACTACCCGATTCGGGTAGTGTTTCTAGGTGGATAAATACTACCGTGTGGGTCCACCACACCCACGACGGGTCAACAACACGCAGTATTCCCCGAACGGTCACCCATCCAAGTACTAACCGCGCCCAACACTGCTTAACTTCAGTGATCTAACGGGAACTGATGTTTTCAGCGTGGTATCGCCGTTGGAAGCTAACCATAAATTTGGATTTGTTTCATTTTATATTTCTTGCCAATTAAAAAAATTAAATGTCTACTATTATCAAGAACATTTCTTATAAGCTTTCAGCGGGCCAAAACATTTTTGTGGCCAAGAGAATTGATTTTTTATCCAATTAAATTTTCGAATTTTTCTCGTCAACAACGAAAGGTTCGCAAAAGTATTAAGAAAGGAGTTTCGTCGCTTTGAAAAGTTTTACCGCTTACTTTTTTTGTGTTATTTTACGTCGTTCACGACTTAAAAATAGCGAGTTTGCCTGATTAGAAATGGATTCGTTCTATATTTTAATTTTTCTCGCATTTTAAAGGAAGAAACAAAACAAAGAAGACGGAAACTTAACGGATGAATTGGACGACCAAGATATGGAAGAGGAAATTGAAGGAGAATCCGAAGAAGGCGAACGTGAAGAAGATTCAAGTTAAGGAAAATGGTGCTTCAAAAAAATGTGTTTTTATTTCAAGCTTAGATCTTAGTTATTTTTAAATAAAGATTAAAATATTTCATGTTTTGTTAGACATTCGAACTTTTTGACCATGTTTTCTTCAAAATTTTGACGTAATAGAGATTCTTTAAACAGATTTGTAATGCACATTAATAAAACTTTAGTATAAACACTTGTATTTCGTCGCAAAATCAATTTTACTATTTCAACTTCTGTTGTGTGCAAGAAGAAGTAATAAAAAAATGGCCAAGCACGGTTTTAAAGAAATTTCTTAATTCTTTCAAATAGAGATTATACTTTATTCTTTCAAGACAATGCGCTAGTGATATTTCACTGAAACTTTCTCAACTCTTCCAAAGGAGTTTTTTTAGCAAATTTCGACAGAATTCTTGTAAATATTGCCTCAATATTCGACCGGAACATTCCGCACACTTGCAGGGCAATATTCGGGCTACATTCCACAGGAACATTCAGGGAACATTCAACGCTATGTTCAGACAAAGTTCGACAGGAATATTCAAAACACATTTAGGGCTATATTCCGACAATATTCCCTAGGAACATTCATGCCACATTACGCGGCAATATTCCCAACGTAGGACATTTGAATGTTCCTGAAAAGTGGAAGCAATATTCCACGGCAATATTCCCAATATTCCACTGGAATATTCCTGGAACATGCATGGAATATAGCGTGCTATGCGGGCATTTTTTCGCGCTCCTTAACACTGTGGTAACATTAGAGGTTATGACGGTGGTAACGTACATTTGCAGAATTTTGGGCATACTTTTTCTTTTGAAGTTAAGCGCCTGTGCTTTTAAGTTGCTTTTGTCATTCTTCCCAGACTATTTGAGTTGTTGATCAATCTCAATAACAATCCACCCAAGAAGAGAGCTTCACAAAGTCATCGTGCATCACGGTTCACATATAAACACACATGCTGACTGTCAACCCTGGCAAAAGTATCGGATAGGAATTCATTTTGAAGCATACCGAATTATTCCAGAATCTGTATCCGAACCAACCGTATATGTAGGGTCAGAACATTGTAAGAAATTTACAAGTCCTGATTTTGATCTTACAAACGTCGAAGGTTTAGTACTTTGTACAGTTTTACCACCACGGAAACTTTATCATCCTCTTTTGCCGGTTCGTTTACACGATAAACTCATGTTTTCTCTCTGTCGCACATGTTGTGAAACTCTTGAGCAGGGAGTGTTCGCATGAAGATGAGTCACAGCGTGTGTTGGAAGGTACATGGGTTTGTGATGAGTTGAAAAAAGCTGTGCAATTGGGTTAGAAAATTGTCGATATTTCAGAAATATGGCAATATGACGTAGTACAGTATGATCCAATCACGCACACGGGCGGTCTTTTTGCAGGATATATTAATATGTTCTTAAAGATCAAACAGGAGGGGTTGCGTTCCGTTGCAAAACTGTGTCTTAACTCCTTCTGGGGTAAATTTGGACAACGTAATAATTTACCGCAAACAGAAATTGTACGGACGCGAGAGAAATTATTACGTCTCCTTTCTAACCCAGAAATCGAGGTTAAAGATGTCATGCTTGCAAATCAAAACATGTTGTACGTTTGTTGGGTGTACAGGAAAGAAGCCACTATCCCAGCACCTAATACAAACGTAGTCATTGCAGCGTACACCACTGCTCAGGCACGATTGAAACTGTACGAATATTTGGAACAGTTAGATCGTCGTGTCTCATATTATGACACAGATTCGTGCATATATGTCACTCGCGGAACCGCTGATGAGTACACTCCACCTGTAGGTTCACTTTTGGGCGAATTGACCGATGAGTTGGAAAAAGATTATGGAGAAGGTGCCTATATACACTCCTTCGTTTCAGGTGGGCCGAAATTTTATGCATATATAGCTCGTGCGGTAGATGGCAGCGAGTCTGCTATATGTACAGCTAAAGGTATCACGCTAAATTTCGATAACTCACAACTCATCAATTTCAACTCTGTTCGAGATCTTGTAGTCTCTGAAAGCGAAGCTATTCGAATAAACTCTCGCAGTATTCGAACCACTCGATATCATCAGGTAGTAACACGTAATGAGACAAAAATCTGTAGGGTATCGAACAAAAAAAGGCGTAGGATAGAAAATTATGATTCTTTACCTCTCTTTTACTCTTATTTTTGATTGTTATTTACATCGCACATATTTGAGTATTTTAATAAAAACATTTTATACTTTATATATTGTGTATGTGTTTCACTCATTTATCCTCATCCTCACCGTATTAGAAATAAACTAGATCTAAATTTTCAATATTAAATTTATATCTTACTTTTTATTTTTCAATTAAAATCATCAAAAGATTCATGAAATTTAATTATTCGTTTCAACATTAGTCTAGATTTAGAAACCATTAGGACAGATTCTAGTATATTGCGTCACGTAATCTTTCCGAATCTGTAGCAACCCTACACCTGTATACACTTCCTGGAAATTCCCTCTATTATCTATATCAGGCCTGCCCAAGCTGGGGAAAACTGCTCATTCACCACATGTTCGAGTTCCACCACCACGTCCCTCTTCTCAGGTCAAGAGGCTTGCGGGGTGGTCACTCTCGTGAAGTTGAATGAGTAGAGGTCGGTGGTGGTGTTAAATTCCCATCTGGCAAATGAGCAGTTTTCCATAGCTTGGGCAGGCCTGATCTATATATACCTTATCTATCATTCCTAGACTTAAGCAAACACGAGCGAGCAGCGAGACGAGGCCCAGACACACAGCGCGGGAGCGGGCGTAGGCGCCAGCCGTCTGGGTAAATAGCCGAGGAGTGGGGGAATCCGTCTGGGGAGCCATAGTTGTTCCCAACTACTAGTATTAATTTCAGAAAAGTTCCGAAAAGCATTTTAGAGGCGTCTTCTATTATATTTAATAATCCTCTTCTAGAACGTGGTTGGTACATAACATTGTGTAGCCTGATTCCTTTAGTCTTACGTCTATTTATTTGTGCAGTTATGCTGAGAATAGCTGGTTTGTAAATACAATTATTGCAATTGGAAGCTAGACATTCTTTTTTTTTTTTTTTTTACACCATTAAGCCGTTTCCCTTTCGGCGAGCCTCTAGGGGTAGGCGTGACACTACCCGATTCGGGTAGTGTTTCTAGGTGGATAGTTTCTTGTAGTAAATAACTACAAGTGTGGGCTCACCACACCCACGACCGTCAACAGCAACGCAGTAGTATTATTCTCGAACGGTCACCCATCCAAGTATTAACCGCGCCCAACACTGCTTAACTTCAGTGATCTAACGGGAACTGGTGTTTCCAGCGTGGTATGGCCGTTGCCTTTGATTCTACTTATTGTGTTCATTCTTTCATGAGTACTGGTTAAATTTATTCTGATTATAATTGTCCATTCGTTGTCATTTCCAACTGCTTTTCCTAATTCTTCTCTATATAAGTTTCCTATAATTTTCGTTATTGTGACTTGTGCCTGTCTGAGGCTATCATTTTCATTATGAAAATCGTCCACATTGTTAATACGATCTTCATCTGTAACAAATATTTTTAAATCATATTGGTGTATCTTACCGTTATTTAATAAAGAACAGTGGGTTTGTCCTACTTATTTGATTCCATAAGGATTCCATAAAAAGTACTTCTTGGGCTTCTTTTATTTTCTTCGGGCTTCCTCTACTTTATTCTCATTTAATAATTTCTGTCGTTCCAATTTTTCATAATATCGTTTTTCTTCTTCTTCTTCTTTCTCATGTAATTCTCTTGCCTTTCGTCTAAAGTATAATCCGTAAGGGGTTACTCTACAATTTTCTTGCGTGATTTTTCGTTTTTTCCACTTCTTTGTGGATGACAGCTGGTTGTAAAGTTTACTTGATTCTTAAGTGCTTCGTTAGCTGTTTGAATCCTTCTGGAGTAAATTCGGTCGCATTGTCTGTTAATATTTCTTTAGATTTTCCATTTTGTTTTAGCCATACGTTCCATACGACCTTTATTACATTTCTAGCTTCCTTTCTCTTAATAGCCTCTAATGAGACGTACCTTGTTAGATAATCTTGAATTACGACAATAGATTTATTTTTCTTTGACTTTTGGTTTTAAAGGGGCCCATAAGATCAATGCTTACCTTATCGTTGGAAGCTTCTGATATATTTGGTTTAGTGTATGAGGTGTCTATCCTTCCCCATTTGTATTTTTGGCAGATTATACAATTTTCTATAAATTCTTATACATCTTTAGTGACATTTTTCGAAATTTTTAAATTCATTTAATTAAACCCTCCCTAATTTAAAAATGTCTAATACAATGTTCTAAGCAATTGTCCGGATGTGTGTGTGTGTGTGTGTGTGGATGTGTGGATGTGTGGATGTCACGCTTTTTTGTTTGTTTGTATTTATAATTATATGGTGCTCATTTCACGAGCACTTTGCTTCCCGTTAGCAAATGTATTTGCTTCCTCATAGAAGAAGCATTAGTTATTTTTTTCAATAATAGACAAACCAAAGTCTTCATTTTGCTCTATTTATAAATAGAAATTTACCAAAAATGAAAAATTACAAAATAATACAAAAAATGTTTTAAATACAAAGACAAATCAGACAAATTAAATCTTGCGTTCGAAATAATAATGTTTTGAGCGGGAAAAGGGAAAGGAAAAGTTCTGACGCACCCTATCCCTTTCCCAGCTTTATGATTTCTTCACAAAAATTGTAATAATATTACTCTATTTGAAAATTTATGATCAAAATTTCTTTTCTATTCATGCATCAACTTCAAATTATGTCGATGAAAAAAGTTTTTCTGTTTAAAACTGATGATTCAGATATTATAAATGAGCAGAACTTCCGTAATCTCCAATAAAGTGTATTATTATTATTATAGGTCAATCGATTCGACTCGAATCAACACACCTTTTCTGTTTTTGCATCAACTTTTAATTATGTTAATGAAAAAAGTTTTACTATAAAAAAACGATTTTCAAAATATATAAATAACCATAACTTCCCTACTTTTGGATAAAATGCGTTATTCTTATAGGTCAATCGATTCGTTTCGAACCAAGGAATCTTTTATATTGTTGCATCAACTCTGAATTATGCTAATGAAAAAAGTTTTACTATAAAAAACCGATTTTCAAAATATATAAATTACCATAACTTCCCTAATCTTCAATCAAATGTATTAATATTATAGGTCAATCGATTCGTCCCAAATCAAGGAATCTTTTATATTGTTGCATCAACTTTGAATTATGCGAATGAAAAAAGTTTTACTATAAAAAACCGATTTTTAAAATATTATTGAGTGCTAGAAAAAAATGCAATAAATATTTTTAGAAATACTTTGGTCAGTTTCAAGATATTACTGAGGAAAATAAGCTCTCCAAATTTCATAAATTTATCTGCAACCGTTTTCTAGTTATCGTGTTCACAAAAAAACGTGACATCCACACATCCACACATCCACACACACACACACATCCGGACAATTGCTTAGAACATTCTATTAGACATTTTTAAATTAGGGAGGGTTTAATTAAATGAATTTAAAAATTTTGAAAAATGTCACCATTACAAAGCTTCCTCTATGAGGAAGCAAAATGTCTAATACAATGTTATAAGCAATTGTCCGGATGTGTGTGTGTGCGTGTGTGTGGATGTGTGGATGTGTGTGTGTGTGGATGTGTGGATATGTGGATGTCACGCTTTTTTTTGAACACGATAACTAGAAAACGGTTGCAGATAAATTGGTGAAATTTGGAGAGCTTATTATCCTTAATAATATCTTGAAACTCACAGAAGGATTTCTAAAAATATTCATTGCATTTTTTTCTAGCACTCAATAATATTTTAAAAATCGGTTTTTTATAGTAAAACTTTTTTCATTCGCATAATTCAAAGTTCATGCAACAATATAAAAGATTCCTTGGTTCGGGACGAATCGATTGACCTATAATATTAATACATTTTATCGAAGAGTAGGGAAGTTATGGTAATTCATATATTTCGAAAATCGGTTTTTTATAGTAAAACTTTTTTCATTCGCATAATTCAAAGTTGATGCAAGAATATAGAAGATTCCTTGGTTCGCGACGAATCGATTGACCTATAATATTAATACATTATATTGAAGAGTAGGGAAGTTATGGTAATTTATATATTTTGAAAATCGGTTTCTTATAGTAAAACTTTTTTCATTAACATAATTTAAAGTTGATGCAAAAACAGAAAAGGTGTGTTGATTCGAGTCGAATCGATTGACCTATAATATTAATAAATGTTATTGAAGTGTAAGGAAGCTATGGTAATGCATAATATTTTAAAATACGGATTTTTATAGTAAAACTTTTTTCATTAGCATAATTCAAAGTTGATGCAAGAATGTAAAAGATTCCTTGGTTTGGGACGAATCGATTGACCCAAAACATCAATATAGTTTATTGAAGAGTAGAGAAGTTAAGGTAATTTATATATTTGAAAATCGGTTTTTTATAGTAAAACTTTTTTCACTAGCACAATTCAGAGTTGATGCGAGAATATAAAAGATTCCTTGGTTCGAAACGAATCGATTGACCTATAAGAATGACGCATTTTATCCAAAAGTAGGGAATTTATGGTTATTTATATATTTTGAAAATCGGTTTTTTATAGTAAAACTTTTTTCATCAACATAATTCAAAGTTGATGCAAGAACAGAAAACATGTGTTGATTCGAGACGAATCGATTGACCTATAATATTAATACATTTAATTGAAGAGTATGGAAATTGTGAAATTGCATAATATTTGAAAACACGGTTTTTCATAGTAAAACTTTTTTCAGTAACATAATTCAAAATTGATGCAAGAACGGAAAAAATCTCTTGATTCGAGGCAAATCGACTGATCTATAATAATAATAATACACTTTATGGAAGATTGGGGAAGTTCTGCTCATTTATAATATCTAAATCATCAGTTTCAACAGAAAAACTTTTTTCATGGACATAATTTAAGGTTGATGCATGAATAGAAAAGACTTTTTGTTCATAAATTTTCAAATAGAGTAATATTATGACAATTTTTGTGGAGAAATCATAAAGCTGGCAAAGGGATAGGGTGCGTCAGAACTTTTTCTTTCCCTTTTCCAGCTCAAAAAATTATTATTTTGAACGCAAGATTTAATTTGTCTGATTTGTCTTTGTATTTAAAACATTTTTTGTATTATTTTGTAATTTTTCATTTTTGGTAAATTTCTATTTTTAAATTAAGCAAAATGAAGACTTTGGTTTGTCTATTATTGAAAAAAATAACTAATGCTTCCTCTATGAGCAAGCAAATACATTTGCTAACGGGAAGCAAAGTGCTCGTGAAATGAGCACCATATAATTATAAATACAAACAAAGTGGAAACTCTCGAGATCGAATTCACAGCTACTTTTTTAGATAGTTGTTTACCAACTAGTGTAGATAGATAATTAATGCACACAAAGTGAAAATTTAAAGTATCGATGCCTTCATCACATATTTCAAACGCATTATCATCAATGCTCTCCTCAATGTAATCTTCTTGTACGTGTAGAAGATTGACATGCTGTTCCCTTTTTTGTGATGTAATATATAGGGGAACAACAGTGTAATCAACATTTCTTCGTACAAGACCGTATACATTGATAGAGATATCATTTTGTAGCTCAAATTTTGGGATACTCTTTAATATTACAGGAAAGTCTATACCAGTAAAGTCTAACCTATCTTCATGCATATTATAATCAGAAACACAATAGGCGTTTTGTTGGAACAGAAAAAAAAACTGAAACAGAAAAAACCTGAAACAGAAAAAACCTGAAACAGAAAGAAAACCTGAAACAGAAAAAACCTGAAACAGAAAAAAACCTGAAACGGAAAAAAAACCTGAAACAGAAAAAAAACATGAAACAGAAAAAACATGAAACAGAAAAAAACCTGAAACAGAAAAAACCTGAAACAGAAAAAACTTGGATCAAAATAACTGAAATAGAAGAACACAATTGTCCAATTTATATAGATTATATAATGAAATTCATATGAAAACATATTTTTTATCTTCTTATTTCTATATAAAATGCAAAATCTTGCTGTTTTTTTATTATAAAATGACAGATTCATTTTTTTTTATTGAATATGACGATGATGTATGCATTAGGGAGGGTGGCGATGACAACGTCGAGGATGACGGTGACTACGTTGTTGTCCTCTCACTTCAGCTGGTGGTGGTGTTGATGGTTGTGGCGGTGTTGTTGCTTGTGGTGCTGGTGGTGAGTCTAAAACCTGCTGCGAATATGAGGACGATGGTTGTGGCGGTGACCCTTGTAGCCATGGGACTGGCGATGGTGTTGAAGGCCACTCAAACTCTGAGAAGTGTATTGGCGATGATGTGTTGAAATCTATCACCAGCTCCTCCGATGAAGATAACCATGATGAAGGAGATGATGAAATTAGTAGCTTCCATCGAGCCATCTGTAATCAATATATGTAATTAGTTTTCTATAACAACAAGTAGTAACTATTTATAGATAAAATGTCAGAACCCACTTCATTTGAATCATCACCAACGATGTCTCTCATAATATCCTCTACTTCCCCGTCGAACAAAATGTAGGGTGGAGAAGCAGGAGGACCATCCTTTGCCTCTGCCATCTTCTTCTACTGCTGCCGCTGCAGCAGCTAACTGTTTTACCGAATGATGGTAATGCAGATTCCTACCTTACCGACCGAGGATTAAATGATAGTATAAAAAGTTACCGACCTCCCTGTTTTACTGACTGATGGTAATGTAGCTCCCTACCTTACCGACATATGGTAAAATGCTAATATGAAAAGTTATCGACTTACCTGTTTTACCGACTGATGGTAAGAAACTGTTTTACCGATAAATGATCACTTAGAACAGAACCTTATAATGTTAACTTAGCAGAAATCACCGTTAGCAACCTCACTTTTGACCGACTGCAAGTCACTTAGCACGGAACAGAACCCTCCCTTAGTCGGTGGCGCCATCGGTTGGTGTCGGTAACTTATCACAGAACAGAACCCTCCCTTAGTCGGTGGCGCCATCTGTTGGTGTCGGTAACTAGCGACGGTGGTGCTATCTGTTGGCAAATGAGTTGATAGCCCTCTAGCCCTACTACTGGAGGTATCTCAATATATTTTAAAAAATTTCGAAATACCGTGAAATCTCTTATGAAGAATACTATATTTCTTGAAAATCTGAGATTGAATTCCAATTCAAATATTTTAACGTTCAAGTAAAATGAACAGATAAAGTGTTTTAACGTAGTTTAATTTATGACAGAAATAGTGAAACCCCCCTCCCCACACCTCCCGCGGAGACAAAAAATAGTTCAGTTTCAACAATATATAATCTTAAAATTCACTTATTCTTAACAATAAAAGTTATGACTTAGCTGTGGTTATTTGACTGGGATTCGGCCGTTTGTCTTGAAAGCTTCTTCCTTATTTTTGAATGGAAATTTCGAAAAGGCAAAGCACTAAGTAGCACGCTTATGGAAAATTTGTTTTTATTATTACAGTCCAAGCTCCGAGCATTGCCGCCCCGAGCATTGCCGGTTCCCCGATTTCTCGCTCGAGCACTACCCCCACTTTAGCGTCACTCGCGATCGATACATTTCATAGCTAACGCTCCGAGGATTGCCGGGAACGAAACGTCCGAATCTGAAGGTTTTTTTCGGGCAAAATCTCGAAATTTTTCAGTCAAACAAATTGTTCATTTTATTATACATATAAGAAATGAAATATGAGGAAATCTGTTCGTTATTCAACATTATTTTTAATCCACTTAAAAAAAATTTGCTATTATATAAAATCAAATTTATGTACTATAAGGTATCAATGTTTCTTGCAGGAATATTTGTGAATATATTACAATATCAAAGATAGCTAACTAATCAATTTTTATTTTACTTTCCGTCAAATATTTAAGGGCTTTGCACAGAGATGTTTTGGATAAATGTTCAACATAAAATGTGAACGTTAAAACCTGGAAAAAACCATACAAAATTATAAAATCGCGTTCAAAAGATATTAGATGACTGATTTCAGCTCCTTTGATATGCATTTCTATGAGAAACCTGCTCGCAGTATTATTGCGCGGTATAGAACGTGGAAAAGTGTGGAAGAATTTTCTCTTGTACATATTTTAGTTGTATCGGTTTTTGAATTTCCATTTTTCAAATGAACTAATATCTATTCTCACTGCTGTAAAAAAAGCTTTTCATTGTTTCTTTTTGTTTACGTTTTTCATGTATATTATAATTACGAAGATTACACGAGTGACATCAAATTGTGGTTATAATTGATAATTCGATATTTGAGTTTCTCTTTGTTAAAAAAAAACAAGCAATAAGACATAGTAATTATTAATGTACTGCACGAGATTACATAGGTAACCTTAAAAGTGAGGTGAAATATTTGTCACTTTGACGCTTTGTTTACATTTATTCTAAGAATCGAACATACCATAGCTAATGTTCGATTTTTATGTTTCACATCCCTGGCGGACCGGCCGAACGCAAACATTACGCTACAGCGTAACGGTAAAGTAATGGTAAAGTAATGCTAAAGTAATATGGCATTATAATTAATAAAGGAAACAAAATTAATATGTAAATTGTTGCAATTATAATAAAACGTTAAAATTTACATTAAATGGTCATGCCATAATTGCAACAAGTTGCTTTCTCAGCGTTAAAAAATAAAAAAACAAAGTGGCTGTCATGCAAGTCGGGTCCCTGCAGACTGGCAACCCACTTAAAGCCACGTTAGCGGGTTGCCAATATGCAGGGGCCTGACTGCAATGACGGTCACTATGTTTTTTTATTTTTTAATGCTGCAAAAGCAACTTGTTGCAATTGCGGCATGACCGTTGAACGTAAATTTCAACGTTTTATTATAATTGCAACAGTTTACATATTAATTTTGTTTCCTTTATTAATTATAATGCCATATTACTTTACCATTACTTTAGCATTACTTTACCGTTACGCTGTAGCGTAATGTTTGCGTTCGGCCGGTCCGCCAGGGATACCTTTAAACTCGGGTTTATAACAAAATAATACAATTTGAATCACTTTTGTACACATGTATGTACACTAGGTACATAAAACGATTTTCGAGATAGATTTTTAAACTAACCGACGCACGGCAATGCTCGGAGATTGTCAGCTGTATTCTAACGGCAATCCTCTAATGAAATAAACCTCTATTCCCTGGTATAAAATACGGTAAGATATGTAGAAACCGAATAGCTTCTTTAGTTCGCCCTCAGTCGTAATAACGCAACCTATCCGCGCGGACCACCGGATGAATTCATGACACGCCATCGGCAATGCATCGATTCCATCACCTACAAAACATTTATTTTTTACATTTCTGTGACAGTCGTCACATGACTCCATATTCTCACTCCGCAATGAAGGGGTTTTATAATAAATAAGACAATTTTGGATGGCAGAATTAACCGTTTGTTTATTCATTAATTATTTTTTAGCCAATTTTTTACAATTTATAGAGCTGTCCAAACTACAGTCTGCACCGTTAACATAAATTAGATCTTTTTATATTATCCGTCAAAGTGACATGATAATTCGTAATTGCAGCATCGAGGAATAGTGCAGAATAGCGACTGGATCGGTAAAATCTACTGATCCGCAGGTCAACAGCACTTGAGAATCGGTACTGGTAACCATCAATGATAGTCATACTCAGTTGCCTATAGTTGTAAAATTTAATGAACTGACGTGTTGTCCATATACGTACTTGGAAGATCAGTAGATTTAACTTGGTTATCAGTAAAATATAGGGTTCTTTTTTCTGCGTCTAGGTATATCTAGACTGTTGATACAAACAGCTATCCTTATTTAACAGAGAGAGTGGTGTCTATTTCAATGCCCTAAAATTGATGCAGGTATAGGCTGAAAGGTAAAAGACCAGAAAAAGGCCAAACGTGATTTGAAACTGGTCTTAATGTGATCTAAAGTTGGTCTTTCTTTTCACGGGGTATTCTTAAACTTACTGGGGAATTCTTAGAATTAGACAAGCATATATATTCTTAAGGTAAGAGGGCCTCCATCGTACATTAAGAATATATTCTTGGTGCCTATTTAGGTTGCAAATATTCTTAAACTTAGTGGGAAATTATTAAAATTAGAATATCGTTTTTTCGGTGTAACTCTGATTAGCTAATCATATACCCTTTTCGTGGTAACTCTGATATTCCCTTGTAACGGTGATTCTGATTGGCTGCTACAAGAATTACGCTCAAGTTTCTCGCGCGCGCACGGTACAAGCTGACGACATTAACCAAGTCATGTGACATCCAGCAGAAGTCTTTTTTGTCAAGAAGTGAAATAATTTTGCGTGGATGTAATATATTAAAATAATGTTCAAATTTACATCACAATTTCAGTTCAAAAAATAATACTGTGAATTATGAAGGCACTAATAGTGATTAATAGTGATATGGCAACGGCCATACCACGCTGGAAACACCAGTTCCCGTTAGATCACTGAAGTTAAGCAGTGTTGGGCGCGGTTAGTACTTGGATGGGTGACCGTCTGGTACTACTGCGTTGCTGTTGACGGTCGTGGGTGTGGTGAGCCCACACTTGTAGTTATTTACTACAAGAAACTATCCACCTAGAAACACTAGCCGAATCGGGTAGTGTCACGCCTACCCCTAGAGGCTCGCCGAAAGGGAAATGGCTTAATGGTATAAAAAAAAATCAAAGATGCTCAGAAATATTTGATGCATATATGAAAAAAATACACGAAAGAAGCTTCCTGATGCGCACTGCGAGGTTACACTGGTTGAATATTTATTTTCAGCACTGCAAAATGAATTTATGCGACTGAATTCTTATTTCGTTAACTTATATATTTCACATACGCATTGTTTTTAATAACGAATTATCTCTTCCAATAATGTAAAAGAAACTGTAGATAAGAAAAGTTTGGTTATTGAAACACAATTTACACTTTACGGACGCCTCATCAAAGATATTTTGGCTTCATCACAGAAAAAACTGAGGGATCAGTAATGCTGCGGCTCAAGTGAAACTTGGGATAATTTAGAATTTAGGCTCTAAAGGAACTCTTATTTACCCGTGCAGAAATTTCGCCGTGGCCCCGACCGGGCCCAGACTCGTTCATTTCGGGCCCTGATGTGGAAATCGAGTCAGGGCCAGACTCATCATGAAACACGTAGTCACCTCGGAGCCATGTCTAGGGGCCCGATCAAACGCCCGATCTGTCCCCGGTCTGGCCCCTATTATTTACCCGAGTCTAGCCACATTATTTACTTTTATAGTAGGAATTAAAATGCTTCAAAATAATTATAACAGAATATTAAATGAAGAGCCAAATTAATAGGATTAAGCTTTGTTTCAACAACACCTTAAAAATAATTAAAAATGGTTATTTGGACCTCTGCTTCCGATTAACATCCCAGTCTTTTGCATTCCAGAAGACGTTGCTCATGTGGGACAGCACTTCCTCGTCGGTTGCATTGAATTTGTCAAAATTACATTTCTTCATTTTAATCCACAAATATTATCCCTTACCCCGTCACTGGAGCGATAACATGGATAACTTTAAACGTAGAATCCAAAATATAACCTCAAAATTGCAACTACATGTTTTACAAAAAAAAAACGCTACCGAGCGAAAAAATATCAAATAATAATTTTTTTGACTAAAATGAGGAAATTGAATGTTTAGGTTAGAACTTGGATCCAGTACAATACAATTAAATATATCACAAAATGTAATAATACCATAAAAAATGTAATACCATAAAAGACTTACCTTCGTTGCTTTCGTTTTCATCGCGTAAATACGTAATTTTGCTGATGGCACGATGTTTGCGAACACGCGGTGTGCTCCTTAATTTTGGCATTTATTATTAATGTGTTAAGAATATATTATACGGTCGAACACTCCCAGAACATTTGCAACACAAAACCACGAAGGAAAACAAAAATTAAGGTTATGTTCGTGATTATATTACATCACGAAGTAGTATAAGGAGACCCCACTCCCATGGGGTCCTTGGAAAATTCGGACGCGTAGATTAGAATTTAGTTAGTTTGCATCGCTCGCGGCGCCTCTTGCGGAAAAGCGTTGAAATACATGATTTACAAATGGCGGCACCAATGGTGTGAGCCAGTGTGAGCCGGGGAAAACAAACGCACACATGCTTGTCACGAAACACAGATTTTTACGAATGTGTATGCCTGTACGTATGTAGATCTATATGTATGTATGCATGCTTCCGCAAGAGGCGCTACGAGCGATGCAAACTAACTAAATCCGAATCCACGCGTCCAAATTTTCCGGGAGTGGGGTCTCCTTATACTACTTCATCTAGCGCAGATGGCGCTGCGAAGAGAATATAGGTCGTCACAGTACATAGCCCGGTCTGGTACGAATCAGGGCCACAGAATTCTTCCTATCAGGACCAGATAGTACACATCGGATCAGGCCCTAGTCGGTAATCGGTAATATATATGGCGATTTCTGCACGGGTAGGGTGCCTTTTTAGTTTTTTTCATATCCGATAGATGGCCATCGGCGGTTGCCGACGTTTTCAACTGCGCATGTGCCGAGAAGCGCGGGCCTATTTGAAATCAATAAATACTATGAACAGTCATACAGATAAATGTCAACAAAATTTTTTTATTCTTATTTAAAACAAATTAAATCGAATTATAGAAATACCTAGCTTCTTGAAAAAAATGTATATTAACCTAATATTGCAAGTGTATATTATATCATTTTGAATAGTCCCGCGCTTTTTGGGCATGCGCAGTGGAAATCTTCGGATTTGCAACATAACCTTAAAAACTGTCACATTTCATGTGCGATATCTTCCTTTCAAGAATTACTAATGTCTATGATTTTAGTTTCTTCATTAAATTTTTTCCAGTGCAATATTATTTAATTCCAATTATAAAGCATAATGTGCATCATTAACTTGTGCAATCTTTGAAGTGAGTCAAGGCAGAAGTGAGAAAAAGGATCTATTAGAACCATTTGAATCCACACTTGGGTTCATTTAGAAACCATTTATCATTTTGGGTTCCTTTTCAGCAAGAGAGGTTCCTTTTTGTTGCAGCTCCTTTGGAACCAAAAATTGGTTCTAATACCCTACTGAAAATTTGCGATCGCATTTGCGGCCGCGTATAAGAAACAGCATTTGCGGCCGCATTTTGAAATATTATAAACCGCTAAAAAAATTGCCTTGACTTAATTTGTATTGTCTGAGGTGTAATTAAATAAGCACAACTGTGAATATTTATCAATTAAAGAACAATGTTTATTGAAATACGTGGTCAAATTTCTCGCAGGAAATTTTCAAAGTACACAAATGGTATGTTTCGCAGAAATAGAGTGAGTCATTGCTATCTTTGCGCACGAGTGCCGAACTACATTTTTTGTTACACCTGCATGTACATTGTACATGCGCGCCATGTACAGGCATCCAGAGGCGGATTTGGCGAACAGTGCGAAAAAGTCTCATTTCGGTGCCTGTAGATGGTGCGCGAAAAGGCTTTTGCGTGGGGGAGTTACAAACATTATATTACTTAAAAATGTTTTCGTTTGTCGAAAAGTATGGTGCGCGGCTGGCAAGCCCGAGCGGAAAAATATTTTTGTTAACAAATTAATTACTATTGTTGCAAAGCAAATAAAATTTCGATCTGTGTCTGACCCGGAATTGCACACTTGTGAAAATCTGAGGAAGCTCATTAGCAGTCACAGCGTGCTTTTCGTTCATCTAACTTAAGATATCAATATAAATTTCTCCATTACAAGTCAATAAAAATAAATAAATATATACATGTTAAGGTAGGTCGAAAATAACAAATTCTGGGATTCGAAATTGCTACAACGCGAAAGAGAAGTGTTTTTGACCCTAAAAACAAGTAATTAATTTAAATAAGGTAGACATGCAGCTTGGTTACCAGCACTAAAAAATATGTTTTAAAAATTTCAAGTTTGCAGAGTTTTTCAATTTTCTTAAATGTTTTCGCGCACTTTAAAACTTTCCAGTGACGAAAATGCACTAGGAAAAAATTGCTATAACCCTGAAACAAAAACTGGAAACACAACGAATTTTAGAATGTCCTATTTTGGTATTTAATAAAATTATCTTTGTAACTTGTGGGTTTCTACTTTTTCTGAGTAGATCTGGGCTTTTTACGCATAAAAATGCACTAGAAATGAAATCAACAAGATCCAGGAACCGAAATTATAATTACAGCGCATTTTTCAATGTTTGATTTTGATAAAAATGGAATTGCTTAGCGGAATAAGCATGGGAAATCGGCCCCCGTTCGTATGAAGCTTAAATTGATGTCATAAGTTTGTTTCTATGAGGTATGAAACTTCACCAAGTTTCAACTTGAAAATCTCATTTTTGTGGGAGATATGGAGGGGGAAAGCAAAATCGAAAAAGTGATTTTTCTCGAAAACGGCTTGACCGATTTTGATGAACAAAATATATGTTTCTAAGACCGCTCTGGAGTATTAAGATAAAAATTGATGAATTTCTCGAACAAAGAATAAGCATTAAAAACATGTTTCACAATTTTGAAATTTTTTTTTCTATGTTCTTCTAGAGATAGCACTTTTATTTTCTCAAGAAAATATCCTTGCATTGTGTACTGCAACTCAGATTTTTTATGATTTTTTGTATGTGGTGGAACATAGTTAAAAACAACAATGTACGTAACGGTGCGGCGCCGCCCGCTGCCGAGGTTCACGGTGGATGAATGGTACCCATTTTTTTAAAGGACTTCTGCACTTTGCCTATACACGTATAGTTTCCAGAGATTACCACTGTCATTTCGAGCCACTTGATCAATAGCACCGTTTACACTGATCTTCGGTTTTTGTGACCGCCTCGGGTCTGGTAGTCTTAAAATCAAATGTTCTGCAAAAATATTTTCAAGGTACCTTAGCACAAAGTTGCATAATGTTTCAAGAATTATGAAAACGTCGATGCAAATGTATCGACACAGCGCATAATACATAATTAATAATTCGCCATAATTACGTATGCGTAATTACAAAATATTTTAGCACATAGAAATGCCTGGGGGGTCGCGACTTAAACAACTCTAGTTACGACTCTTTATCGTTCGGTAAGCATAGATATAGTAGATCAGGGACGCCCGGGGGGAGAATGATGGTAACAGTCAAGCTTGAAGCCGTCACAAAGTCTGATGTCCCAAAATTCAAAGAATCATGTATTTCTTTTCTAAATTGATTCTGAATTTTATTTATAGTTAACTAAACCTTTATGATATAACTTTCAATTTTTTTACGCTGTGTAATGGAGGCAATCAAAAACGATTATAGCAACAATCATTTATTTGTCGCGTATGCATAAAAATAGAAGACGATTGCAGCGATCGTCATTTGTTTGTGGCGTATACATGAAAAAAAAGACGATCGCACCAATCGTCATTTGTTTGTGGCGTATGCATGAAAACAGGAGACGATCGCAGCAATCGTCATTTGTTTGTGGCGTATGCATAAAAACGGAAGACGATCGCAGCAACCGTCATTTGTTTGTGGCGTATGCATGGAAACAGGAGATCGCAGCTATCGTCATTTGTTTGTGGCGTATGCATGAAAACAGGAGACGGTCGCAGCAATTGTCATTTTCTTGTTACGTTTTTACGAAAAGTTCGATGCTTAATTTCTCATTCTGCCTAGTAACAGACGCAAGCGAGGACTGAGTTCAATTTTCAGTAGGTTTTCTGCGGTCTCATAAAATAGCACGATATTTCATCTCTTTTCTTTATTCATCATTATTGAATATCTGATTTCATTTTATGCATTGAATGATTTCTATCATTTGTGTTAATTAATAATTAACTATTATTCTTTAAAAAATGTTTTCAGCACTAAAGCATTTGAAGTGTGCTGGCTGCGACATTTCTTTCAAGAAAATGACTGGTAGAAAAAAAATGGTAGGAACTGAAGAAGAAGCGAATTGTTTTTCTAGCTCTTTAAAAAGAACAATAGCTGTTAAGGATACTTTATGTCGCAAATGCGGACTTTCTATTTACAAAAAAGATAATCGCGTAGAAGATTCTGAATTGGAAGCTGATTCAACTTTTGATCCATCATTCGTAATTAACGTAAAAAAAATGAAGCTACTCCTGAGATCGAACATATTGAGATTCCACTTCAGAGAACTGTTTCCACGCATAAATATTGTTGTGTTTGTCATTCTACAGACAATCTGATTGCGATTTTGGAAGAGGCTCGGATGCAATCTTGCATAAAAAATCAAATCTACGTACTGGTTGGTAATCGGTGCTGTCCAAGGCATATAATTAAAAATCGCATTTTCATAGAAGATCTTAGGCATTTGAAAGTACACTCTAATACAACTCGATGGAAAACGATGGAAACGATGGAAACTCTTTCTGTCAAATGCAATGCGACTTTATTTGATAAAGTCGGCGAATGCAGCCTCTCAGAAAAAGAAGTTAAAGTTTTTACGGGCTTGACATGGGACCAGCTTAATGATTTAAAAGATAAGATGATTTCTTTGAGAAACCGTTCATCCCGTTCAGTAATTGAAGCTCTGGTTCTTTTTCTCTTCAAACTACGTACAGGAAACTCAAATAAAATAATCAGTTCTGTCTTTCAGTTAGATAATGAACAAGCAATTTCTGATTATTGTGCAAGCGTAATTAAATCTTTCGAAACTGATATTCTACCATTTTCTTTTGGCTTAAGTGCTTTAAACAGAGATGATCTTATTAAAAAGCACACTACGGCAATAACAAATAAACTGTTTGATGTGAGTGATAATTTATTCATAATTTGTGATGGTACGTATGCACGACACCAAAAAAGTTCCAACAACGAGTACCAGAGGAAATCTTTTTCGGGGCAAAAGAAAGTTCCTCTTTGCAAACCCTTCACTATCTGTACGACTGACGGGTTTGTGTTTGATATGCTTGAACTGTATCTTGCAAATAAAAATTATGCGGAAATTCTGAAAAATATTTTGGAAGATGCAAATGGTCTACGCAACTTTTTAAAGGAAGGTAATACTTTTGTACTTGATCGCGGATTTCGTGATATTGTATGCAGGGATCCGACCGAAACGAAACAAAATACTTTCGTGATTTTGGTTCTGTTTCCATACTGCCAAAACGTAACTGTATTCACTCGGCTTAGGTTACGTTATTCAAAATACCGAAATTGTAACGACATTTTTTAATCACCCGTATTTTGAAAAAAATAGTTCATTCGAATCCTTGTGCACCTGATGTAAATATTAAAAGGCAGACAGGTAAAATATCAAGTCATAACAATTTCGTTTTTAATTTTGTTACAATCTGTCAAAACGTAACGAAAAGTAAACAAAAGATTCGGTACTTTTTGGATAACGTAACGTAACGAAACGATAGTTTTGGACGGAGCCCTGATTGTATGTAGTTTAGAGGAAAGAAAGTTTAAAGTATTAATGCCTGCGTTGAAAGGCAAGAGGAAGCAATTGACAGCAGAAGAGTCTAATCAGTCACGTTTTGTTACTAAAATTCGTTGGTTTGTTGAATCTGTTCATGGTATATTAAAACAAAAGTATCCCCTTCTTGATCACAAGCTGTTACCTAAAGTGGGAAGTTTCTTTAGAATTGCGGAATTTTTAAATAATACTTTCGGAAGAAGGTCACTCTCAGACGTAGACGTTTTAGATGAAGTGGTTCACAGGATGCATACTCAAAAATCTATCGATAATACTTTGGCTAGTGAGGCTGAAAAGAAAGGATGGTTTCGAAAGCAACTCCCTTTCCAGAGTATAACATCCGAAGACTTATTAATCTTTCCGGAGATGACAAAAAGGGATCTTAAGGATCTATATTTACTGGGTCATATCAACTCTCCCAAGCTGTGTCGTATTTAGCTGAAATGGTCAATAAAGACGGCACATTGAATATACAATATGTTAAAGATGAGAAAAATGTGCTGAAGGTAGAGGTTCCATCCAGACATATTTCTCGCACAATATACAGGTATTTTTTAAGGTATAAGCCTAACAGCGTTGGGGTTTCGGGCCTGACACATTATGCATGTGAATGTGCTAATGGTAGAAGAACAGTTGGTTGCTGTTCTCACATTGCAGCTATCATTTATTATTTATCTTACGCAAAGTATTTATCAAAAGTTTTTAAACCAGCAGGAATACTGAGCGATTTATTTAAAAACGATAATTGCATTCCAGTAATTGACAGTGATAGTGAAGGAGATTGAGAGGCGAGGGGACTCAATTTAAAAAAAAGCACCCCGATGATTATGAACTGATGTGAGAGGCGAGTGGACTCACTTTAAAAAAGCACCCCGATGATAAGATGTTTAAAAACGTACTGCAACCTCCTCGTGGTAAACTCTGGAAACTATACGTCTATAGGCGAAGTGCAGTCGTCCTTTAAAACAATGGGTCCCATTCATCCACCGTTAACCTCGGCAGCGGGCGGCGCTGCACCGTTACGTACATTGTTTTTTTAAACCATGTTCCACCACACAAAAAAATCATAAAAAATCGGTGTTGTAGTACACAGTGCAAGGATATTTTCTTAAGAAAATAAAAGTGGTATGTCTAAAAGAACATAGAAAAAAAAATTCAACATTTTAAAACATGTTCTTAATGCTTATTCTTTATTCCAGAAATTTATCAATTTTTTTTTAATACTCCAGAGTGGTCTTAGAAAAATATATTTTGTTCATCAAAATCGGTCAAGCCGTTTTCGAGAAAAATCACTTGTTCGATTTTGCTTTCCCCCTCCATATCTCTCACAAAAATGGGATTTTTAAGTTGAAACTTGGTGGAGTTTCATACCACATGGAAACGAACTTATGACATAAATTTAAGCTTCATACGAACGGGGGCCGATTTCCCATGCTTATTCCGCTAAGCCCTTTGTCCGCAAAAGTGTGGGCTTTTTTTAGCACAGATATATAGTAGAAAAAATATTCTATTGAATACCTAATTCCAAATTTGGAGAATTTGCTCTAATTCCTATTTCGATTCCTGGGTCATGCCGAATTTATTTCCATGTATATTCATACTGAAAAAGCCCACATGTGCTCAGAAAAAATAGTAAACCACAAGTTATGAAGACAATTTCATCAAAAAACAAAATGAAAATTTTCGAAATAAGTTGTATTTCCAATTTCGCTTTATGGGTCATTGCAATTTTTTCCTAGTGCATTTTAAACAGTGGAAAGTTCTCATGTGCCCCAAAAAATTCTTCTCCCATTTATACAGGGGTTGCGAATTTTGTCCAAAAACAAGGGTGACCTAAACTTGAATTATCTCTTAGAACAGACAATACAAATTAAGTCAAGGCAAATTTTTTAGCGGTTTATAATATTTCAAAATGCGGCCGCAAATGCTGTTTCTTATACGCGACCGCAAATGCGGCCGCAAATTTTCAGTAGGGTGTAAACCCCAGTTTTTCCTGTGATAGTTTCTTTCATCTAAATATTGAAGAAACAAAAGCGTAGATATGATGAAAATAATTATGGAAATGATCCACATTCGATCTGAACATGCTCCAAATGCTCAATTGCAAACTTCGATTTTGAGGTTCTGTTCTGCCAACCAGCGTTAATCGTTGATTAACTCCGCTAACCGGCCAAAATCGACCGGTTAAGTTAAACAGTGATTAACTCTCTTTAGTCATACTTTAGAAGATGGTGGAATGCAAGATACTGATTAAGTTAGAATAATCGAGGATTAACATCTTAATCAGAGTTGGTGAAATCGGCCCTTAGTAGTTTAAAATTATTTGGTAAAACTTTCAACGTTGCAACATATCATTGTGTAAACGAAAGGATTTAAAATCCTTTCTCTATAGACTAAAAGGTCAATCCGAGTTCGGATTTATTCGGATTCATTTGGATTGAAAATTTTGTTCGGATTGAACCGGATTGAGTCGGATTAATTTTTTAATATATTAATAAATTTCTTTCTGGAGCTGGAGAGATTAATAGCGAGATTAACAGTTTTTCGCATAATAACAGTAATTATTGCGAGTATTTAAATATATACTACTGCTGTGACGTGGAAAATATGTTTGTTAATGAAAATAAAAAAAATCATTATAAAAGTGGCATAAAAAACAATGGTGGTTTCTGCTTCTTTTTTTTGCTTTTCGGGAAGGCGCCCCTACATTTCGACATCCCGCGGACGCCCCAAGGTACCCAGTCCGCCACTGCAATTCTATGAAAAATATACAACGTTAAAAATTCGTTTGTTGGCAAATATCCAAGAGTGAACCGCTAAGGAATTTGTCATTTGAAAATTAAACTCGCTTTTGAGAAAAATGATTCTCAAATTTGAAAAACAACATTCCATTGCAATAGTCACATCCTCTGAAATGCCAAAGGGGATGTCGCGTTATCATTAATTTATCAATTCAAATACCATCCACATCAATCTCGAACCTTCGAAATTTGACACTGACATGAACCACGTTTTTACATTCTCATCTAGAGAAGGTATTAGATTTGTGTAAAATTTGACCCCCCCGGTTTTTGTCAAATGTCCACGTTTTGAGACCCCCTGAATCCAAAAAACAGGTTTTTACGAATGTGTCTGTCTGTCTGTGTGTATGTGTGTATGTGTGTATGTGGGTGGTGATGTATGTAGATTTTTAGTCTGTTAGCACGATAACTTTCGAAAGAATTGACAGATTGGATTGGGCTTTGGTATACTCTTCAAGTATCCTAAAATGAAGGTCAAGTTCGTTAGCCAGCTATTTTTGATGAAAATTCAAAAAGTGAGACCATTTTGAAAATTTTTGAGACCATTTTTTTTCAAAATTTGAAAATTATATTTGCAGCTGTTCATAGTACTCAAAAATTCGAACAATTTTTTCGTATAACATTTTTCAATAAAATGAAGATTTTCAGAGTTACAGCATTTTCAAAATCCACAAAAAAATTAAGAAAATTAACATTTTCAGTCGAAAAACGCACGATACGAAAAAAAGTCAGGAGAAGAAAAATGTTTCTTTTTGTACGCCCTGTAAGATTATCAGAACAACTTTTCGAATTTTCTTCAAAAATCGAAAATTCACATTTTTATTGCACAAAAAAGTAATTAAAAATCCAAAAATTCAATTTTACCGCCAAACTATGCAAGATACGACAAATCATGATTCAACAAAATTTGTGCATAAAAAAAAGATCTACAAATTTGTTATTGGTCAATTTTTGATAGGATGTGTAGTTTTTGCTCTTTTCGTAAAAAAGTTCATTAACAGTGAAAAAATCAGCCCGATAAGTGGGCACTTTCTCATCAAAACGTTGCCTATTTCATTTATTTTTCATCTCGTGTGTGTTTTTCCACGATATTTCATTGTTTTTATGTTCTCAATACTATTTCTAACGAGCAAAACAATAAAATAATTACATATCATTAATGCTCATGATACTTGAAAATATGTATTTTTACATTCTCATCTAGAGAAGGTATTAGATTTGTGTGAAATTTGACCCCCCCCCCCCCCGGTTTTTGTCAAATGTCCACGTTTTGAGACCCCCTGAGTCAGAAAAAATGGTTTTTACGAATATGTCTGTCTGTCTGTCTGTAGTCTGACGACACGATGACTTTCGAAGGAATTTTTGTATTCAAATTTCCTTCTGCACCCAGGTTCGTGGTCCGAAAATACAGGTCAAGTTCGTTAGCCAGCCATTTTGGATAAAAATTCAAAAAGTGAGAGCATTTTGAAAATTTTTCAGACCATTTTTTCTCAAAATTTGAAAATTATATGTACGGCCGCTCATAGAAATCGAAAATTCAAACAATTTATTCCAATGACATTTTCCGATAAAATGAAAATTTTCAGAGTTACAGCATTTGCAAAATCCAAAATAAGAAACGAAAATTAACATATTCAGTCGAAAAACGCACGATACGAAAAAAAGTCAAGAGAAGAAAAATGTTTCTTTTTGCACGTCCTACAAGATTATCTTAACGACTTTTTGAATTTTCTCGAAAAATCGAAAATTCACATTTTTATTGCACAAAAAGTAATTAAAAATCCATAAATGCAATTTTACGGCCAAACTATGCAAGATAGGACGAATGATGATTCAACAAAGTTTGTGTGTAAGAAAAAGATCTACAAATTTGTTATTGAACGCTTTTTGATAGGATGTGCAGTTTTTGTTTTATTCGTAAGAAATTACATTGACAGTGAAAAAATCAGCCCGATAAGCGGGCACATTCCCATCAAAACTTTACTTATTCCATTTCTTTTTTATCTCGTGTGTTTTTTCACAATATTTCATTGTTTTTATGTTTTCAATACTATTTCTAACCATTAAAACAAGAAAAAAATCATCATTAATGCTCATGGTACTTGAAAATTTGTATTTTTACATTCTGATCTAGAGAAGGTATTAGATTTGTGTAAAATTTAACACCCCCCGGTTTTTGTCGAATGTCGATTTTTCAATAATCATTTAAAAATGTATCATATATATGTTCCAAAAACAACTTAGATACTTTTTTTCGCCCCTTTTCAGATAGTTGGAGAAATCTTTCTGATTGTATGATTAATTAGAAAGATACAGAAATGTACGCTGAAGTGAAGGAATTTCCATCTTCATTTTATACCAAATACGAAAATTTAGTCATTTTTATCTGAAGAACATAGAACATAACATATAGTCGTTGCGAAGCGCGACGACCAAACCTCGCATCTTGAGCGCGCTCAAACTTTTGAGTATCCATTAAACGATGAACAGAAACGAGCGTGGTGCGCAAGGTTTACATCATTTTTAAACTAAATATTGAGCGCGAAGCGCGAGTACCTTGATGAGAATGTGTTCCTTAAGGTCGATAGAACCTTAAGTAAATTAGTTTCTCTTTCTATGGAAAACGTACATAATTAAACCAAAAGCAGGTCATAACGATGAAGCTAGCTAAGAGAGTGTTAGTCCGCGAAGCGCGAAATAGCGAGCACACGAAGTAGGAAAACCCTGAGGAACCGAGCTTAAAACGTCAGGCAAATGTGTCCGAGCGCGTAGCGCGAGGTGAATATATTATCGAGCGCGAAGCGCGAGATTCAACAGGTGCGCGCCCTAGGCGCGCTCAAACTTGCGAGCGAAGCGAGCCGAGCGTGAAGCGCGCTATGAGAATGTGTCATCAACTCTGAATCTTCTAGAAGGTGATTAGCATGCATGTCGGTAACAAGAATCTATATACAGAAGCCTCCCTGTTTATCTACTCAAAACTTACAGAAGTACACAGTCACGCCTTTACATTTCATAATTAGGCAAAACTCTAACAGACTTGTTATTATAGATCATCCATGTTAACAAGTTACGGAACAAATGTCACATTACCTTTGCATAACAGTCATATCACGTTGTTACATAGCTGTTACGAATTACTATTATACACAACTCATAAAACTACACAGTAACCATGTTACAGTTTACTCACGTAACACTCTAAGAAAATTATTATAGATAATGCCTGTAACCAAGTTACAGAACAAATGTTACACGATTGTAACATAAGATGTTGCCACATTGTTGCATAGCTGTTACTAATGTGCATTATGCATAGTTTGAAGAACCACACAGTAACGCCGTTACATTTTACTTACGTAACACTGTAACATATTTGTTATAGACCATGCATATAACACAGTAATTTAACAAATGTTACACACTTGTGACGTACCAAGTATGTTATATTGTTACATCGTCATTACTAATGTACATTATACAGAACTTACAGAACTACATCGTAACGCCGTTAGGGTTCACTTACTACACTGTAACAGAATTATTATAGTTCATGCGCGTAACCAAGTGTAACTTAATATAATTACCTTCCAGTTATAGAATAAGTAAATCACCGGATAGTAACATTCGTTATATAACCAGATATAAAAATGTTACCCCTTTGTGACGAAGCAGTTACGTCAAGTGTTTGCTGGGTGGATAGGTATTTTCGCACGCACACTAATAGTTTCTTGTTCCAAAAAAATTTATCCCAGAGAGGCTCTTGCAACGAATGATTCTGAGTTTTTGATTTTCTGTTATACCGACTAATTCCAATATGGTGCCAACAATGTACGTATGTATAACCTGGCACAACAGAGATATTGTATATAGGAGAGCAAATGCGTCCCTACTTTATCAACTGCTGTTTTAGAAAGGTGAATGATTCCCTTGCGATCAGTTGTACAAGTACTGTAACTCAGCTGCTATCCTACGGGGGTCGTTTTTTTTAGCTTGATGGTATCCTTAGCTTCACAGTGCGGCGCGTCGCTTCACTCGATGCGGTGTGTGTATGTCGCCTACAGTATAATGTTTGTTAGTAAAAAATATGACAGAATCCGAAAGAGTGTCCTGAAATAGTGAATTTGAATGTGAGAAGTGTTACATTGGACAGCTGCTTATTTTCTGTAAGAAAGACATGTATTCCTGCGTGATTTTGACATTTCTTTTTTCATGTAAGTATATAAAATTCGATTCTCAACAGATCACACGGCATAGATGATGGCAAATCATTTTTTTACCACCCGAGAAGGGATGAATCATGTCAGTAGAATATTCAGACCAGATTCTGGGATTTATTTCACTTTGATAAATTTTGATTGATACAATAAAAAAGAAGCGCATATTTATTTATACTTTTTGTTGTCAGTAGTTTATTAAATTACTGAATCCATAATGGGGAATTCACATAAAAAAGTATTGCTCTTCGAAGATTTTTTTAATTGCGTTTAGATTACAATTAATAATAATAAATATATGAATCGTTCTCAAAGGTTTTATTATATCTGTTTATTTAAAGGCTGCGGCTAGCGGCACGTGCAAAATCTAACGTGCCGGAACTTTAAGGTAAGGGGAACGGCCACTGTAAAAAATGAGATTAAGTTTCCGTTCGCAAAGAAATTGTACACAATTCTGGGAATTTCACAAAAACAAAAGTTACACTAGTAATCGTGAATATAAAAATACTAGTGGTATTCCCAAGAGAAATTTGCACTCGAAGTGTAAATAAAATTCATGGTAAAATTACCTTATGTATTGTTAAAATTTACACCAACCCAAGAAAAGTACACTTTTTCGTGTAGTTATACATTGATTTCTATGTGAAATTTACACTCCGCGTGTAACTTATCCTTAGAAATCACTGATATTTTGATGTCCTAGATTCTATTGTGAATCATGTCTTCAGGTTTTTGACAGTGCTTGTGCAGTATGTGCAACCTTGAGTAGATGAGATTGGGGGTGGGCTGCGTCTGTGTGCACGAGATGGCATAGCCTATATATAAAACATGTTTGTGCAAAGATCAACATCGCATGTTTAAATATATATAGAAGAAGAAAATAATTTTCCATAACGAACACTGTGACTATACACTGTGATTTATATCACTTCAAATCAGTTCCATATTAGTTGATAACCTGGTAGTATATTCCTTTGTTCTTCCATAATATGTAATCTCAATAATAATCAATATAA
>CAKNXH010063743.1:4327-85960 GCA_932178445.1 Andricus quercusramuli | reverse complement strand
CAAGATTGTTATGGCAGAATCAGTCGAAGACTTGCAAAGAATGTTGACTAAACTTAACACAAGCATGAAGAACATGGACCTCAAAATTAACGTGAATAAAACGAAAGTCATGGTTTTTGAGGGAAAAAGTGAGAAAACAATATGCAACATTGTCCTAAATGATGTGAGATTAGAACAAGTTGACAAGTACGTATATCTAGGTAGTCTATTCTCTAGCGACGGAAAAATAGATGGGGAATTAGATAGGCGCATAAATAAGGGTAAGCAGGTTATCGGTAGAGCAGGGTCCATCCTCACAAATAAAAACATATCAAAAAAAGCTAAAATGGCCATACATAATTCCATATTCGTACCAACTGTACTATACGGTAGCGAGGCATGGACCTGTCAAGAAAAGGACAGGAGAAAAATCAACGCGATCGGAATGAAACCTCTGCGCATAATATGCGGAAAAACACTGATGGACAAAGTCCGAAACGAGATAATCCTCAAAGAATGTGGTACAGGAGACACGCTAGTTGACATATGGGAAAGAAATCAGTTAAGATGGTTCGGACATCTTGAAAGAATGAAAGATGAACGACTGACGAAGCAAGTATATAAAGGTAAAGTAAATGGCAGAATGCCCAGAGGTAGACCGCCGAAAGAATGGTTAGAATCTGTAAATGAGACATTGATCCGAAGAGACATAAGAAGTCATAGGAACAGAAGAGCTTGTATGAAGAAATGCATGGACGTAAATGAAGCTAGAGTAGTATGCCAGGATAGAAATGTGTGGCGACAAATAGTTTATAAGCAGAGTGACAATAGAGTGAATGATGCCTGAAACAAAGACCTTGGATACTAATGGGCCCAAGTGGGGAACCATACATAACAATTTTGTGAGGCTCCTCACTTGGGGTGATCGCTAGAGAGATTGATCAGCAACCTGGGTCGGAGCAGTGTTGCGGAGTGAACGTGTTATTTGAATAAATAACACGAAAACTCCAGATCAATCTAAAATATCTATACCATAACACATATACCTATATACCTATCTACCTTATACCATATAACGACCTACTTTACACCTATATACCTATCCCAATACTTTCCAACCGAGTAAGTCACGCCTACCCCGAAAGGGAAATGGCTTAATGGTATAATAATGATAAAAAATAGGCCTTGATACTTTTAATTTTTTCAACAATTATTTTGGGGTTTTTATTCCAATACCTACACTGTAAAAAATTAAAAAATGGTACCACTTAGAATGGTAAAATTACCAACAATAAATTGGTGCAATTTTACTACTTTGATTATGGGATGAATGATACTTGCATGTCAGAAGCTCCAACCAATCTTGTAACTTTACCACTTTGAGACTGACACTATAGCAAGGCGTTGTAGAAATACAGTTTCTGCTTGTGAATCTGTGACTTTCATAGTAGGTAATAAATGGACCTACTTTCAGAGTGTTGATTTTGTTGACGCTGGTAAAATTACAGAAATTGTTAAAAATTCCTTTTTCCAACGTAATCTCACTTCTTGAAATTTGAGAATTGATAACGCGGGGAACTTGCACAGCTCTTAACGTAGTATAAGTACAAGTAATTGTAAAGTTTTAAAAATGCTCCTTATGCCTCTTGTCAAAGATATTTTGCTCATGTTCAAAGAACTCTGAAGAACTCGGAGCAACTCACGTACTCAAGAGTCGACTTCGACTATTATTATTGTGTTTTGGCTGTGATATTTTGTGTACATCGTTTCTCAACGACCAAATTTGTATGGAAAAAGACGAATTATTCACATTTTGTATGTAGATGCTAAAGGTACCATGTTGAATAAGAACAAGAATATTTCAGGTTAAAATAGTATCACCTACAAAGTCATAACGCATTGTAATTTTACAGAATCTGTCTTTAAACTTACACAACCTAAAAGTTGAAATCCATATTAAAAGTGAATATTCGTTAATGTCAGTGAAAACGTTACTTTGGGAGTAGGTAATAATCGGACCTACTCTGAAAGTGGTAAAATTACCAGAAATTTTTTTTACAGTGTATTATTGTAGAACTTGTGGCGAGTTGAACACAAAAAATTCGTATTTTGCGATTGCAGAAAAAAGTAACATTTTCTTGATTATTTCGAAAACTAATAAAGTTATCACATTTATTTATGGGACTAAAAATATGCGCAATAAAATTTCCTATTGGAACATTTTATTAAAAAATTTAAATTTGACCTGAAAAAAAATATGACCCAGGGGCCAACTAAAACGACGACGTTTCGGGCGTATCCCATTTTGATCGCCAGCGGTTCAATTGTTTTAACTGAAAATTTAATTCTATTTTTGGTTGAAAATTAATGTGTTTTACGTATGTATTACGTAATTTGTGGATGACCCCTTATAAAATTGTGTATAACTGTTGTCACTAAAAGTGTTTAAAATAAATTTATCAACAAAACATTTTTTTTGCATTAACGTTATTGATCTTCTGGGTTGCAAGGCGTTGTTTACATCGAAAAGACAATTCAGAACGGTCAAGAAAAAAAGTTGTCAGGGAAAAGTCAGGGAATTTCGATATTGGGATTTTGTAGAAACTCTGTAGCCAAATTAAATTCGTACTTTCGATGTGATTTTTCGCACTAATAAAATATTAAATTTTTGTTTGTTGTAGATCTTCGATTTAATATTCTCGTTTGTAGAATCACAAGCAATGCTGATAATAAATATATTGTATACGTATTCCATACTATGAGTTCGATTAAGCCGCTTGTCTGGACTTTGCATTATATTTGTCCAAGTACATGCCATTTATCTGAGGATTAATATGCATGCATTGCAGAATTTACCTGCTTCGAGTGATGCCAATTCTGATACAAATTTATAGCATGGCGAGCTGTACTATGATTACATGAATGAAAATACTTTTGCAAAAATGTAATCCAGTATGTTACTCTATTACAAAGTAAAACCGAGTTTTTAAATTATTTAACTGAGCAAATATTGCAACCAAAATTAAATTACGATTGACGACATGCATCATTTTACATATATTAAAAAGGATAATTTGATTTAGGAAGACTATTTATTCTTGATGTGGAACATGGAAAAGCTGTGTGTCAATTTTAAATTAATATTGACTAAAGACAGAGAGAAACTCTCTGCTAAAGAGTAAAATCAATTAAAAGACAAAAAATATCTTTTAAAGTATGTATTAATCCTCATTTATTATGATTGAAACAATGTTCCACTAACATTTCTGTAGAACTTCACTGTCCTATTTTTCAATTTCAATCATTCTACTGTACTTGTTTCCTATTTCCATTTAAGTAATCCATTAAAATGTGAATACAAAAACTTATGACCGTGGAAACGTTATAATTTTACAAAATATTTCTTTTTTTTACATTTTAATTGTAAGCAATTAAACTACTACATATTTTAAGAGCGCTTCAAATTAGAAGTCATGAAATTTAAAAGCATTTTAATTACAAACATTTTTAATCCATTTGAATTTGATTCGCTTTTAATTTGTAAGCGCTTAAATTTAAAAAAGTTAAAATGAACCGATAAGTGGTAAAATTATATACATTTATACATAGTCGGAAAAAATGATGTATAATTTTTATTTGTTTTACACACATGATGTATAAAACGAGTAAAAATTTATATATAATATTTCTTACCATGTATAATTTTTCCGTCTGGGAAGTATCAGTTTTAAATTGAAAATTCAAAGTGATCAACTTTCGAAAAGTTCAATTTTCTCCTTTAAAAAATTCAAGGAAATAGTTAGAGGGTTCGAAAATAGAATTTCTGTAGAATCCCTGGAATATTAAAAAGAATTAGAAAAATTATATGGGAGAATAATTTTTAATTATTTAAAAACACAAGAAAATGCAGTTCCCCACTAAATCAAATGTTTTCTTTTTTCTGTTGCAGGAGGTATTACATACAATTAGCACACCCAGTGGACAAGTTCAGCGCATCGTTATCTTCAAGAAAAACGGCGTCCAAGCCATGGTTGAATATCCTTTGCAATACTTAATTAAACTGTCACGAAAAACAATGCACCTGTGTTTGTTTCACAGAAAAAACACAAGTAAATTACTGTTGCGGGTAATTTTCGAATGGGTAGTGTTGCATTTTTTCGCTTCGAAGCAAAAGAAAAGGTTCAGTTGAGTTGACATGCTAAACATACCCAATGAAATCGGGGTAAAGATTACATTTTGTTTTTTCTGCATGAGTAGGAAGTCAAGAATAATTAGTGAAAAGTTCATAAAAACTTGTAAGGGCTTCAAAGATCCCGACTCTAGCGGGAACGATTCATTAATGAAGCAGTGGCAGAAACAACTTAAGTTTCATGCTTTTTCATTTTGACGTCTAGTTTTATCTGCGCTTAGAACATTTCGTTGTTAAAGTTGCATTTTAGTCACGACAGCAATCGTCCATTATTCGCAAAGAGCCACAGAGAAGTTCCAACGAATAAGCGGAATTGTGGAAAACGAATTTAATTCAGACATCCAACTGGTTCCAGTTTATATTTGTATTTGGTCGTTCATTCAAAACCGCGGCGAATTTTTTAATTAAAGAGGGAGAAAATTCAATTAGGTCAATAAAATCCCATTTATTGCAGTTTTTATAAGAATTAGCCATCACCCAAAGTTCCTTTAAATTACGTTAAAATGCCATTAAAATATAATTGTTCTTTATTTCATTGCAATTTAATTTTAAGAAAATCGTTATTTTTAATTATGTTTTAGGGCATGGGGTCAATTTTAATCATAATGGAGTAATAGGATTATAAGTAGTAATTACTTTTGCAGGGTAATTTATTTTCTCATACATATAGAAGATCCTTAACTAGCTATTTTGATATCACGTTCGATTCGGTGGAGTCAGCAACCAGAGCGAAAGAAACTCTTCATGGGGCCGACATATACTCAGGATGCTGTACACTGAAAATCGACTTCGCTAAGGTGAGTTTTTTACACAATGTTTTATTTTGGATTATAATTTCATTTAATGCGATACGAGCTTTGTTTCGTTGAGCTTAGCTGTTAAAAGACCGTTATCATTATCATTAGAAACGTTTTATAAAAATGTTTTGTATAATCAATAAAAAGGGAGAACTGTACCCTTCGAAATTTTGTTTGCAAAAAATGCTGGCAGCAGGAATCGAGCTTAGGCTAACCGATTATAAACTCGGAGTGCAGAAAGACGCTCTAGCTAGGATCGCAGTCTACGTGAAGTGCGTGGATTCTTATAAAGACGTTTTTCTCGAAAATGGTTCAAAATCGCATCTTATTACTTTAGCACATTACAAGTTTCGTAATTACCTGTTACTGGGAGAAGTATGAATCCAAATAAAATTCTTAAGGGTGTTGGTTCCCGTTGTCAGAGAAAACATCTTCTTGAAACAAAAGCATCGTCTTCTTGCCTGTTTTGTGTTGAATCAAATGAGTTTTTTCTGCATGGACAGAATCATTTGGTTGGAAGATAAGATGACGTGAGATGACGTTTGTCGCAAAAGAAAAATTATTGCTGCAAAAAATTCTTTTTGAGACAATTGAAAATCTTTAACCCTAAATTTAAGAGGAAGTTCGATTTGCGTCCAGAAGCATCGATTCGATAATAGAGGATTTTTCTTTGAGTGATTATTCATCAATTATTGTATTAAAAAAGAAATGATTGATTTGACCTTTGTCTGATATACTTAATTAGCTTTATAATAAGCTAATTTGATTATTACTCATAAACTATACATACCTAATTAATAATTATCCTAGCAGATAATGATAAACGTTCAATTTTACGAGCACATTAATCGTCTCAAGAAAATCGCTATTTGGGTAATTGTCAAATTGAAGGCAAACTTGAAGTCCCAATAATATAACATTAACTTAGAAGCTCGTGCCGATTTTTTTTTAATTTTAATAAACACTTATTATCATCCTCTACAGCATGGGCAGTTCCTTTTTTTCATTTCTGTTCCTATTTACTTTAATTTAATATAAGAACACCCGAAACGTCATTACCGTACGGCGTCCCAACCTCACTTTGCACAAGGATAAACTGATTTTCTCCGTTTTTTTTAGACAGTAACCTGAAAAACGCTTAACGTATCAAGTTTGTAAACTTCACATGAACATAAATTTAATGTAGGCACATTTTTTTCATTTAAATAAATAATATTTTAAAAGCCTTGATGTCTGTCCCTCAATTTTTTCCATTTCAGAAGTCATTACCGTACGTCTGTTTTTCTAGTAAAATATTGTAGTTACAGTGGAGTAATAAATACAAAAATATAAGGCGTATTGTTTAATACAAGTTTTTATAAAATTGAGCTTAAAATATTAACTCTCTTTTCTGTGAATCCGATATTAAAACTGAAAAATGCATCTTGCCAACAAAAACGTCATTACCGTACGTGCGTTAAAAACCATTTTCGGAGTGAAAAAAATTTATGAAAACAATTCCGTTACTTGCTTGGTGGTGTTTTCTTTCATAAGTAGGTGACTTTTGATAATTAAAATTTGTTATTTTCTTATAAACAATGAAAAAGGTTAAACTTTAACATTTTTCTCGCATCATTACCGTACGGTACAATAGAATAGCTAGCGTACGACTGATTATATGCGCGTGCCCATGGATTCATTATTATTTCTTATTTTCATAACTGCCCCTTTTGGATTTAAAATAGTTACATGTGATAAGATCAATTTTCGTTATGAAATATTTAATTCTTAATAATAATATGATTGCCACTGTAGGTGCTGAAATTTGCCTACAATTTGACAATTACCCATTTATATATCGCCATTAGAAATCCATTTTTCATTAGAAATTTTAAAGGGGATTTAAAATTTCCATTTTCATATAATATTGATATAGAATCTAATCAAATAAAAAAGAAATTACAGGCTGGCCACTGACCGGAAAACCAAGAATTATTCTGAAATTTTGAGCACCGGAAAATAAATTTACCTTTTATACTATAATGATTGATTGATGTATGATTTCCTATCGCAAATCCAAAATTTATATTTTAGATCGTGGATCGCAAAAACGTGAATATAACCTAAACTACTATGGTCAAAATTTTCACACTGTTTCTCCTATTTTTGACCTCTTTAAAGAAATCCTCTTCTTCCCCTTTTTCTCCTTTTTTTTCGCTTAAAATAGAACTGGATTAACAGAACTGTATAGAGTAGAATAAGAAAATCCAACTATTTTGTTGTTGAAAGTTGATATTATTTAATTGAAAAGTCTACTATTATATTTACGATTCAGAATTCATCTATTTTAGTCAAAAATTGGGGGACATACCATGTCACACCTGCAGCATGTCACATCTGCGGCATGTCACATTTGCGGCATCTCTCGTCGCAACCCTGTGACTGGGCAAAAAAATAATGTTAGCCAAACCCCTACCACTTTTCCAACGTCTCGTTAAGGGAGGTGCGGAAAGGCACCCCTGTGACTGGCCACATAAATAATATTGGTCGAATCCCTTCCCAGGTGCGAATTGACCGTTGGCCCACGGTCGGGCCAACCGTCGGACGGTCGGTCCAACTTTGTGCGCCACTGGTCGGGCCAACCATCTAAATGATAACGGTCAACCGCCTTTGGATTCTCAAAGTCGGCCCGATATTTGGTCCCATATATGGGCCATCTTTTAAGATGATGTCGGCCCAACCCTGGACAACAATGTGGGGCCGACTTTGATTTTGAAGGTTCGTACTACACAGGTGGAAATACACAAAATAGGTATTCAAAAAATAAATAGTAATTGCGAGTATTTTGACTATAAATGTTAATGGTCCTGCTTAGATTGAATACATGTATTACATTTTTTAAAATTATATTACAAATAAAATTTCTAACCCTACGGGGATTCGAACCTACACCTATACCTGAATCTATCGCCTAGCAGTCGGGAGTCTTACCCATTACTCTATACCTGAAGAATTGAAAGTCAATGAAAAAACCATCCTCATAAGCTACAGCTCAAAGTAGTTAAAAAACAATTTGTTAAATGTTTTTTCTCATTATTTTTGTATTATTATGCAACATATAATATGAATATAAATTATATAATATTTTAATAAATAATTCAAACCAATGTTATGTCGACGGTCGGGCCATCTATTGTCCAGAGTCGGACTGAACCTACTTTAACGGCTTTTTTTTAACAATGAACCAGCGTTTATCCGACGGTCGGCCCATATTTGGGCCAAGGTTTGACCGACCGTCGGGTGCATCATGGTGACTTGTACAAGCCAATGTTATGCCGACGGTCGGGCCATCTCTTGTCCAGAGTCGGGCCGACCGTACTTTCACGGTTTTTTTTTAACAATGAACCAGCGTTTATCCGACGGTCGGCCCATATTTGGGCCAAGGTTTGACCGACCGTCGGGTGCATCATGGTGACTTGTGGCTAACCGACTGCTGTATCAAGAGTTGGACCGACCGCATTCTTTTGGTCGTACCGACCAATCTGCCATAGTTTATCCGATGGTCGGCCCAACGTTGAGCCAGAAATGGGCCGACGGGCGGCTTTTTGCCCACCGCCGACGTCGTTCGCCAACGTCGGTGAGACCATGGCAGCTTGAAAACACCTTAGTCGGCCCAACTCTAATTACCGTAGATCGGTTACCAAAGCAGGGCCAACTTCGGGCCGATGGTCAATCTCTGGCAGCCGACCGAATTTCGCACCTGGGTTTCCACTGGTGAGAGATACCGCTAGGTAGAGGTGCCGCAGATGTGACTTGCCGCAGAGAGACTTTGCCGCATGTAACTTGATATGAACACAGAAATTCCACTATTTTTTGTTGAAAATTCATCTCTTTGGGTTAAAAATTATACTTATTGGTGGAAAATTGAATTATTTTCTTAAAAAGTCATATGTTTTGGACGAAAATTCATCTGTTTCATTGAACTATCATCGTCTTTTTGGATAGAAGACCCGTCCGTTTGGATTGAAAATTCATCTGTTGGAAGAAAAGTCATTTTATTTGAATGAAAATTCATCTTTCTTGGTTGAGAATGCAACTGTCTTTTAAAATATCCGTTTCCTTCGTTTTAAAATTCAACTATTTGACTGAAATTGTAACTGTTTTCTGTTGAAGTTAAATCTTTTCTGTTTGAAAATTTGCTAATTTGGCTGAAGATTGATCTGCGTAGGTTGTAAACTCAACTCTTCTTTTGAAAATTCGCCTTTTAAGGTTAAAAATGTACCTTTTTTGATTGAAAAGTCCATTTTTTGTTGAAAATGCAATATATTTCGACTTCAATTCTTAGGAAAATGGCACCTACATTAATGCTGTTGAAAGAATGTATTCCCCTATTTTACCTTGAAATTCTAAAATGTTTAATTCCTTTTAGCAATTATATAATGAAGCAATTAGTATTGAATAATTATTATTACAAACGCTCAGAAGTTAACCGGGAAGGGTGTAATTTTTGACCGGGAAAATCGGGAAATAGCCTTGCATTTTATTTTGAAGTTTGATTGTCACCCTATAATGAACTATTGATTAAGAAAAACTTGATATTTATACATTTTTTTGATCAATAAACTACTTTATTAGCCTTTAGGAACTATTATAATGTCTTCATGTCTAGAAAAGGATTTGGTTGAATCAACAAAATTTTTGTTGTTTCATCCATAGAATATGGTTATTATAGAGACAATAAAATATTTGGTTGAGTCAACCATATGTTTTTGTTGTTTTAACAAAATATTTTGGTAAATGATGTATTTTTTTTATGGAACAAAAAAGTTTGGTTGAGTCAACCATATATTTCGTTGAGTCAACCAAATATTTTGTTGAATAAGCCATAATTTGATTGGTTCAACTAATTTTCCACGTATGTACATTTAAGAAAGCAGTTTTTTTTTGTAAAAAAAAAATTTTCTGAGTTCATTATATAAAATTTCAGGAATCTATGTCGATGTCTATTATTATTTTTAAAGCCTGACTAGCATGTTAGATAGTGAACTATTTCGTGGCTCGAAGGCAGATGTATTCATCTCATGCATTCTTCAAGTTCGTTTGACTACATTTGCATTGCTAGGTACCTCTGAAGACGGTAATACCCCCCGTAATATCGAGTCGTTATGCATAAGCATCAGGGAGTCTCCTGAGCGTTGAAAATACCCAAGGGAGATACGTAGCATTCAAGTATTATGTACTTGCAAGTGTTCTTAAGTTCGTACATTGCACGAAAAGGTCGTGTGCCAACCTAATGAGGCTTATTTTAGATACAATGACGCTTTTTTGTCATTAAAATAATTTGCAACAAAAAAATTGCAGTCGCAAACCGGAATAACAATGGTACGAACTCGATTGTTTTTTCGTTTAGTACTTTTAGCGTAATAACAATTAGGCTAATGCTTTCAAAATTTTTAAATAATTATTGCGAAATATTCAAGAGTAGATACTGAAAGTATCTTCAGTTTACTTTGTAAAAAAGTCTACAAGGAGTATTCCACATGAAGCATAAAGGATACGTTAATTAAAGTCAGTAAACGTTGTTTTTTCATTTAGAAAAATATTTGTGTGACTAAATACAAATTCTTTTCTGAATGCAGTGTTACTAGTTTAAGACACAGTTTGTATTGCTATTCCATTTCCTATTTTCTCAATTTTGTATGGCCTTTCCAAGTAGGTACACTATTTTCAACATTTGTCGCTCATTTCTATCTTTGCAGTCGATTTTGGTATTTTTGATTGCTGAATTTTTTATTTGACATCATATATTTATTATTATATATTTAATATATTTTTTCAGAAAATTGAATGTGGTTGCAACTGTCAATGTAGCTGTCAACTGTTTGCAGCTTTTCAATTCATTCCATTTCAATATACATTTCAAAAGAAGAGTTAATATAGTTTTTTAAGCAAAGATAAAAGTTTTTCAATCAATACAAGGGTTTAAAATTTTTATTTTTTGAAAATAGTTCATATTATAAACCATTTCACTCTTTCAGTTATAAAAGTAATGAAAGGAAGGCTTTCGACATTTAATTTTGACATTTAATATTCCGGAAAACTCTAACTTGATAAGCATTCAAATAATAATGATAATTACAGATTTTGGAAATAATAGTTTAAAAAGAATCTAGAATATAAATTAGAAAAACCGTAAATCCAAAGAATTAAAGCATCAATAATATCTATACATACTGCGAATAAAAAATGTAATTAATGTTGTGAGTTTGAAAAGCAATAAACTTGCAATTCCTTTTGTTTTCTAAGCAATGGACGTTTGAAATAAAACTTCTAAAGAGGGTTATATAACAAATTACGTGGTATTATTACGGCGAGTTTGTGTCCGTCGAATTGGCTGAAACTTTCAGAAAGTGATGTTCTCGACGTGCTGAACATAAGTCTCCCTGGGCCCAAGTCGATCCTATGATTAGTTTTTGAGTTACGGGCCAGAGCTGGAAAAGGGGACCTACTAGTCGTCCCGAAATTTTGGGATGACACTAACCAAAGTGATGAAAAGTATTTGACTATTCATCCCGAATTCCGGGACGACGAGACACTTCGTTTTTTTAATAATGCAATTTTATTTATTTGATTTGATCCATTCTACTAAAATCCTCTCAGGAAAAAATATAAGCTGTCTGTTGATACCAGCAGATTACTTCACTCATTGACAAATCATAACTAAAATAAGGAATTGTATTTGCATTTAAGATAGTTTCACACTTCATTGAATGGATATTTCTTCTTCTTAAATTTATCAAAAAGTCTGTTTCTGTAACTTGAGAAACCATTGGCTTGAAACTTCAGACAACCGCGATAAATAAAATTTCCAAACTATCTTAATAGTGTAGCAATTCAGATTGATTACGCAAAGAAACGGCTTTTATTAAACGTCAACTCGTAGATTTTCAGTTCACACGCAGACGTCCCCTTACAGTCTTACACAATAAAAACAAATATTTAAATTTATATTCGGCTTAATTTCAGATTTGACATGAATTAAGATAGTAACTAAATTCAAGTATACAAACTATCTTGAATAAAGCACTTACTTATCTTAAATAAGGAATAAGCATTTCTCGACTAAATGAAAGTAAGTTGAAGGTAACCTGAAATAACATTTGAAGCTTTCTTTAACTAAAATTAAAAAATAAGCTTTACTGAATTTCAGGTTGACTCTGCCTTAATCTATAGGGGGGGGGGGGGTAGATTTGATATTAATCCAGAATTCCCGTGTTGTTTATTTAAATAACACGTTCGTTCCGCAACACTGATCCGACCCAGGTCGCTAATCAATCTCTAGTAAGCACCCCAGGTTTCTTCACAAAAAATTATTACTATTGGTCTCATGGAATATTTATTAAGAATAATTAATTAATTGTCAATTATTTAAACAAATGGAATTTGTTCCAATAATTTTCTTTTGAAATTTTTTATTGAAGTTTATTATTATTTCTTCAGTGCGGAATGTTTATCAACATTTGTTAATTAATTTGCAAAGTTTCAAACAAATTCCATTCGTTTACTTAATTTTTCATAAACATTTGTTTTTTTTAAGAAATAAAGATTTTTTGTATAAAAATTCGTGGAACTGGCAGTTTATTATCTATAATAACATACATTTATTAAAAAATATTTTTCAATTCTATAAAAAATGAATAACGATAATAAACTGTCAGTTCAACGAATTTTTGGAAAAAAGATTTTTTTAGTAAAATGGAATTTGTATAAATGTTCAAAAATTAATTACGCAATGTTGTTAAATGTTCCACTAGACCAACATAATGATTTTTATGAAGCAAACAAATTTGAAAAACAAATTATTAACACAAATTCCATTTGTTTAAATAATTGAAAAGTTATTAAGCAATATTAATAAATATTCCACTAGACCAATATAAATAGTTTTAGGTAAAAAAAGAAGAGAATATAGAGGACAATAGGTCGTTTTTATGGAGAATTGATATTTTTTGTTTTAAGGGTAGTTTTCAGGGACTCGTGGGAGTGTGTTAGCCTCTATTCCCGTCACATTTTTTCAGACCCTAAAATATTATTTTGAAAAACTGGAAAAAGTGGTTTTTCCCCATGCATTTTACGTGGGAAACCTCAAGTCAAAATCGGCAGCAGTTAAAATAAAAAAACGAAAAAACAAAAATTAGGGATTTTCTTTTTTCGGATTTGGATCAAAATTGGGGGGGGGGGGGGGATCGTTGCCCTCTAGCATGAAACAAAATTTTCCATGCATTTTTGAGTCACCCTAATGTAACACCATGCAATTCGTCACATGCCACTCTGCTGCATGCCCTATAAAAATCTTTATTTAAGAAAAATCCTCGGAAAAATCAAGAATAAGGAGACAAAATTGTAGCTAGCGAAAGCTCAGGAATATTCAGAACCACACGTGACGAAGAAAGGACCGTCTACTAAACTAATAATGTGGTTTTAGTATGAAACGTGTCGACCTCGCTTTCATGATGGAGGCACTTCAATTTTGTTTTTTCTGTCTTAAAACTGCGAAAAGTGGGTCAGTTGCGTGAGGATTTTTCGCGTACATCTCTTTTTGGGAAGCTCGTCTCGAGGAGCAATTATAAACTTAAATAGTATCGAATATAAATGCTTCAAATTTATTAAAAAGTAAACCTAAATGCTTCTTTAAATAAGTATCATGATCAAGTTACCAGTCTATTGAATAATTTATTATTTATCATAATCCGGTAAGAAGTAAAAGTTTAATTCACTTATTGAAAAATCTTAACTTCAAGGGAGAAACGTATGTAGAATTATACTTTAAACGGTCGCTTTAGTGGATAAATTGCTTGATTTATTGAATGCTTGAAATAAGCTTTTAATTAAGTTATAATCTCGAGTCAATGAACGCGCGCTAAGACTAAAAGAATACTAGTACTCGGAAAGTACACTTGAAAAGCTGTATGACAAGCAATTAAAGGAAAGGAGCAGGGCTCGTGAAGTACTTAATTATTTTATTGTGCCCTCCATTCCTCCAATCTCGTTTGTTCAGATGCATTGGAAAAATGGAGACTAAACATTCAATTTTAAAAAAAACTTTAAATTCATCATTCGCCTTTTTAATTTAATTTATTTCTTTATCATATCAACCTCCGCTATTTATAATAAAACTCTAATGTCTTTCTAACAGTAAATTCACATGAGGCAATTTTTTAAATTTAATGTTTAATTGCAAATATTATTAAAATAGAATATCGAAGTTAAAAATATCTTTAAATTCAAATTATTGATTATTCTAACAATGAAGAGAGTGCAGAACCTGATTTTTCTCGGTCCCTACATATAATCTAGACCAGAAGGTATGAAAAGAAGTATTGATGGAAAAAAGTTTTTCATCCCAGTGGAAAATTGGCATAAGCCAAAACGATGTATTAAGCTGTTAGATGTAAAATTAATAAAAAATAAAATAACTGTTTTTTTTTTAAGATCAATGACAGTTCTGACTTTATTAATTTTTACTTTGCCTTGTTTAAAAGAAAAGACCGAAGCTTTTTGCAGACAAGAAAAAAGAACCGTATGTATGTTCGAAAAAAGTCTGATAAAATTGTTTGATAAGTTGATGCATCAAAACTGATTTATTTTAAATTTTAAACACTTTTAATTCAGAAGACTTCTAATGTTTTGAATGCTTTGATAACAAGAAACTTGTTTCTTCTTCTTCGCGCAAAGCGCGTGAACCATGATAGTTAGTATTTTTTTTAAATGAATATCAAATTAATTGTAGAGATCACCGAAAATTATTTTTTTCTATTAATGGGGATTGAAATGGTTTCATGAAAAGAATTCTGAGTAATTATGAACATCTTAATGCCAAACTCGATTTTGCAAATTTAGCACGGAGACTGTCCGCTTTCTTGTGAGGTTGCCGCAGTGTGCCAAGAATCAGGAGAACACGAAGTAATGATTTGTCAATCCCCTCCATGGGGAAAGATTCCTCCGCATATTCTGAAATTCACTTTCGTAGAAAAGCAAATGAAGCCATGTGTTAAGTTCGTATTGCAGATTTATTTTCCACCCATGAAACGAAATAACGATCGCAGTGAAGCCAGACGCTTAACGAGGAGGACACGCGAGGTGTTGCTTCTGCCATCAAACTTTCTTATATAAATCTTCTTTTTATTACCTTTCTTCGACTGGGGAATTCGTTTTGCATTGAATGGAATACTTTATTATATGCACGAGTAAGAATTTCCTTCCCTGTTCATTATAAACTTGATGCGAATTTATTTCCTTAATTGCGTTCTTTCAAAATAGATTCAGGACTGCTGCATGAGTTGAATAACTTGGAAGAAATATGGAATTTTAAAGAAAAAAAAACTGAAATTTCGTTCACTCTTTTTTAATTTTCACAGAAAAAAACTAACTGTAACCTTTACAGCGATTTCAGAGTAATCATTATCTGAAACAAAAATTACATCCACGTGTTCAGATTCACCCATTACATTGGAAATGGTTTGTCAACTCTATTGAATCTTGTTTTGATTCGATGTGAAAAAATTCAACATTATCTACTTGAAAATTATCTGCAACAAAAATGTCCTTCTGCTTTTCTTGTGTTTATAATATTTTAGTATATTACAAATGTGATTTTTCTGCCCATCGTTATTGTGTAATTTTATTATTATTATTGTCGAGAAACAATAGGCACTATACATTTATACAAGCGTTTACGTAATTTGAACAAAAATAATTTGAAAATTCTTAAATTGAAGGTTTTGAAAGCCTTGCACATTAAACTTAATAATACTCAAGGCTTCTTCGATAATGTACAATTTTAAGCACGGCATATTTAAAAATATTTAATTCAAAATGCACGGGAAAGAATGTACAGCTGAACCACCGATATATGTATCCTTGATCTGCTCACAAACTTTGCTGGAAACGAACCAACGATATGGAAAAATCTTTAGGCAGTTGCAGCATAATTTATTGGGACTATTATTATCAGTAAATCATATTTTTAAATCGTTAAAAGGAATGTATGCTATTCAAGAGTTGACATGGGAACCATTTCCAATGTAATGGGTGAATCTGAACAGGTGACTGTAATTTCTGTTTCAGGTAAAGATTACTCTGAAATTGCTGCAATGATTACATTTTGTTTTTTCTGTGAAACCTTTGAGAAGAATGAATGAAATTCCAATGTTTTCAACTGATGCAGCAATCCTGAATCTATTTTGAAAGAACGCAATTAAGGAAATAAATTCGCACTAAATTTATAATGGACAGGGAAGCAAGTTCTTACTCGTGCATATAATAAATTATTTCATTCAATGCAAAACGAATATTATAATATTGTAATTATATTATATTATTATATTATACGAAGTGTCTCGTCGTCCCGAAATTCGGGATGACTAGCCCATTTTCAACATTTGGCTAGCCGTCCCGAAAATTATGTATTTTTTTTTTATTTCTCTCCTTTTGAGTAAGCCGAAGATTAACAAAACTGCTCTTCATCCCTAATTGAAAATAAATGTTAAAAACGGATAGAACTAAGAGTTAGGTTATATTTTATAAAGTGTAGTCTTTTAAGCTTTAACGTATCTAAATTATGTTATGTATTTGCACTGTGTCACCGCAGTCTCAAGGTCGTTCGAAACTTTCCCATGATTTCCGTGCTCTGATTGGACCTTCCTTTGATGTGATCTATAGACTCTTGACTAGATACACTTGTTGCCTTTGTATTTAGAATCAATCATTCATTTGTAAAGAGTAAAATTCAATAATTATTCGCTCTAGCACTCTAAAACACTTTTTTGTGATCCAAAAATTAATTGAATTAATTCTACAATGATGATTTATCATAAAAAATTTATTTAAACATTTAATAATTCCCAAAAAGCAAGTTCTTTACTGCCAATGAGACTGCCGATGCGACGCATGCGTAGTTGGGGAGCCGAATTGAGAGCACTGCATCTTTATTCGGTTTTTCGTTCGATTTTGCGTGTTATTGCGCGTTGGTTAACGATCACGTGACATATAGATCAGCTGTTCTGTGTGCCAGCCTATACTGGCCGTAACACCCCTACCCCTTTTCCAACGCCTCGTGGGGGCGGAAAGGCACCCCTGTGACAGATCACAAAAATAATGTAAGGTAACACCCCTACCCCTTTTCCAACGCCTCGTGGGGGCGGGAAGGCACCCCTGTGACAGGTCACAAAAATAATGTCAGGTAACACCACTACCCCTTTTCCAACGCCTCGTGGGGCGGGAAGACACCCCTGTGACAGGTCACAAAAATAATGTCAGGTAACACCACTACCCCTTTTCCAACGCCTCGTGGGGGCGGGAAGGCACCCCTGTGACTAGTCACAGAAATAATGTGAGGTAACACCCCTACCCCTTTTCCAACGCCTCGTAATTTTGGTCTAGTTGAAAGCAGTAAAATTAATTTAGTGCATTATTTTCAGGCCGACTAGACAAATGTTGAAAATAGGCTAGTCGTCCCGAATTTCGGGGTCATTAACATTTTTTGTGATTTTTGTCTAGTTAAAACGAGAAATTTCCTAAAATGCATTATTTTTGGGACGACTAGCCGAATGGAGAAAATAAGATTGTCAATTTTGGTAATTTTGGTAATTTTGGTCTAGTTAAAAACAGTAGAATTAATAAAGTGCATTATTTTCGGGATGACGAGCCAAATGCTAGAAATAGGCTAGTCGTCCCGAATTTCGGGATGACTAGCCAAATGGTAGAAATAGGCTAGTCGTCCCGAATTTCGGGATGACTAGCATTTATCTTGATTTCCGGCTAGTCGTCCCGAAATTCGGGACGACTAGACGCAGCCTATATTATATTGAACTAAATACAAGCATGAAGAACATGGGCCTCAAAATTAAAGTGAATAAAACAAAAATCATAGTGTTTGAAGGAAAAGGTGATAAAACAATGTGCAACATTGTCCTAAATGATGAGAGATTAGGAACAAGTTGATAAGTACATATATCTAGGTAGCCTATTCACTGGCGACAGGAAGATAGATAGGGAGTTAGATAGGAGCATAAACGAGGGTCGGAAAGTTCTCGGTAGAGCAGGGTCCTTTCTCAAAAGTAAAAATATATCAAAAAAAGCTGAAATGGTAATACATAATTCTATTAAATCGTGACGCAAGTCATGGAAATGAAGGTCAAAATAAAAGATTCGATAATTCTTTTTGACACGTTTCGGTCACTGTTTAGGACCCTCCTCAGTCAGAAAAACCTTTATTAAGTCTGTAAAAAACATACAAATAATGTAAAAAGTATAATTATAAAACAGAATAAAGAATGAAATTTTAAATCAAAGAAGGAGAAAACACTCATGGACAAAGTGAGAAACGACATAATCCTCAAAGAATGTGGTGCAAAAGAGACAATAGTTGACACATGAAATCAGTTAGGATGGTTCGGACATGTTGAAAGAATGAAAGATAAACGACTAACGAAGCAAGTGCATAAAGGTAAAGCAGTGTATAAAGGTAAAGTAAATGGCAGTATGCCCAGAGGCAGACCGCTTATAGAATGGTTAAAATGTTTGAATCAAACCTTAATCCGAAGAGACATTCTTATGTCTCTGAAATAGATTCGAATTTACTGTAATTTTTTTTCTTTCTTTCTATCTATCTATATATGAGAATAAACAAAGTTTCACGTATATTATTTGAAAAAGAATGTTTATTGATTATTTCGCGGAGGTAAGGGTTGGCGTAAATTACATGTAATAGGTGGTTGTTGGGCTATCCGCAAATAAACGTACCTTCTTCACTACTTGAGTTTATTTTACAATAGATACATCTACACATGTAAATTATTGAGGTAAAACATTTGCTGACCACGCAGGTCGCTCTTTATCGATCGCAACAAACGCGTTTACAGGATACGTGTATTAATCGGTATTGCACAAACTGATTAAAGGGCATCAGGGTTATTTTTCACGGCTTTCCATCAGCCGCTCTTATCGTTCTTTTACAATTACAGCTTTCTATGTGAAAGCCACTTTCATGCATTTAATTATACTTTAATCCGATAGAAGCTATTTTCGCAGACTCATTCATTTTTAATTATTATTATATTATTATTAATGTTAAGTTCATTATTTCAAAATGATAATCTTAAGGATAAATATTTGACCATTATCAGGGTTTCCGCAAGTCAAGGAAAACCTGGAAATCAAGAAAAATTCAGGGAATTTTGTTGGTCAGGAAAAGACAGGGATTTTTAAAAAAATTGCAAGTCATGCAATTTCTCTAAGAAGCACTTGAAGTAACAGTGAAGACAAACTTTTAGTCACTTTTCTTTCAAAACATGTTTGATAAATTTAAATATTTTGAAGAGATTCCAAAGAATCATAGAGGTTTTATAGTATTTTTAATTTTTCTAGGGGAATTCCTAACATTTCCTAGAATTTCAACGATTTTAAGAGATTTTTGAAGCTCTCAAAATATTTTAATAAATTTTCCAGAATTTCAAGAAATATTGTCAGATTTCATCTAGTTTCACGCGATTTTATCATATTTTAGTGGACTTCAAAGAATTTGCTTACAAGAATTGAGAGATTTAGTAGGAATGGAAAGTATTTTTGAATATCTCAAAGTATTTCCAAAGATTATAAAATTTTTTTAAGATTTTAGGATATTTTAAAAGATACCAAGGAATTGTAGATTGATTTCAATAAATTAAAGGGATTTAAAAGAATTTAACAGATTTCAGGGTATGTAAAAAAATTCAAATTATTTTTAATATTACTAAAAAATTGCAAGGTATTTCAAAATATTTTAAAGGATTTGAAGTAGCTTAGGTTATGTTTAATATATTTAAGTAATTTGGAACGATTCCAAAATATTTGAAAGATTTTAGGATGTTTTTAAAAATTCCAAAAACCTATAAAAAGTTTCAAGGGATTTATTTTAAAAGATTTGCAATATTTTAGGGAATTTTTTTATTTGATTCACGTAATTTGAAGGGATTCCAACTGATTAAAAATATTTTAGGATATTTTAAAATGCTTAACAAAATTTCAAGGAGTTTTAAGGATTTTAATGATTTTGAGGAATTCAGAAAAAATTGTATGCAGTTGTAAATAATGTCCTAGAATTTTGGAAATGATGAGACGATTTTACAGGATTTCACAAGATTTGATATTATTGTAATGGATTTCAAAGAATTTATTCACAAGAAGTGAGGGATTTCGTAGGGTGTCAAAGCTTTGAAGAGATTATTAATTTATCTTCAATTTTGTTAAATTCTTAGGAGTTCTTTGGAATTATCTTGAATTTTTTCAATTTATTTGATTTCTTCTAAATTCACTTCATTCTATTCAATTCAATTCATTTCTTTTAGTTTTTTGATTAAAACATCCTGAAGTCCTTTACACTCACTTTGAATTCTTAGGCATTTCATCAAATTCTTTTGAATTTATCTTACAGTTTTCTAAACTCATTTCAAACTGACTGGCTTCAATGAATTTTTTTCTAATTGTTTTTAATTTACTTTATTATTATTATTATACCATTAAGCCTTTTCCCTTCCGGGGTAGGCGTGACTTGTTCGGTTGGAAAGTAGTGAAATAGGTATATAGGTATGAGGTTGATCGGTATATGGGTATAGGGTGGATGGGTATGTAGGTGTTATGTATAGATGGTTTAGATTGATCTGGAGTTCTCGTGTTATTTATATAAATTACACGTTCACTCCGCAACACTGCTCCGACCCAGGTTGCTGATCAATCTCTCTAGCGATCACCCCAAGTGAGGAGCCTCACAAAATTATTATGTATGGTTCCCCACCTGGGCCCATTAGTATCCAAGGTCTTTGTTTCAGGCATCATTCACTCTATTGTCACTCTGTTTATAAACTATTTGTCGCCACATATTTCTGTCCTGGCATACTACTCTAGCTTCATTCACGTCCATGCATTTTTTCATGCAGGCTCTTGTATTTGTATGGCTTCTTATGTCTCTTCGTTATAGTGTCTCATTCACAGATTCTAACCATTCTTTCGGCGGTCTACCTCTGGGCATTTTGCCATTTACTTTACCTTTATACACTTGCTTGGTCAGTCGTTCATCTTTCATTCTTTCAAGATGTCTCAACCACCTTAGCTGATTTCTTTCCCATATGTCAACTAGTGTCTCCCCTGTACCACATTCTTCGAGGATTGTCTCGTTTCGTACTTTGTCCATCAGTGTTTTCCCGCATATTATGCGCAGAGGTTTCATGCCGATCGCGTTGATTTTACTCCTGTCTTTTTCTTGACAGGTCCATGTCTCGCTACCGTATAGTACAGTCGGTACGAAAATAGAGTTATGTATGGCCATTTTAGCTTTTTTTGATATGTTTTTATTTGTGAGGATGGACCTTGCTCTACCGATAACCTGCTTACCCTTATTTATGCGCCTATCTAATTCCCCATCTATTTTTCCGTCGTTAGTGAATAGACTACCTAGATATACGTACTTGTCAACTTGTTCTAATTTCTCATCATTTAGAACTATGTTGCATATTGTTTTCTCAATTTTTCCCTCAAACACCATGACTTTCGTTTTATTCACGTTAATTTTGAGGTCCATGTTCTTCATGCTTGTATTAAGTTTATTCAACATTCTTTGCAAGTCTTCGACTGATTCTGCCATAACAATCTTGTCATCCGCGAAAGCCAACCCACGTACCTTGACGGTTTCGAGATCTACACCTTTTTCGTCGAAGAGAGCAGTTCTAAGACACTTATCCATGAATATGATAAAAAGCCACGAGGACATAACGCATCCTTGTTTCACGCCTTGCATAATATCGAACCATTCACTCTTTTTCCCATTTACCCTTACACTCGCTTTACTACCTGTATATATTGTTTTTATTGCTTGTAGGAGCCCTCCATTCACTCCATACTGTTTAAGGACTTCCCAAAGTTTACTTCTGTTTACCGTGTCGAATGCTTTTTCTAGATCGATAAATGCACAGAAGACTTTCTTTCCTAGATTTTTTTTAAATTCGCCATGAATTGTTATGAAGTTCATCGAATCCTTATTTCCCTAAAAGTGTTTGAATAGGTAATATTTTAAATTTATTTTATTCCATTTATAAAAGATTCTATATTAGAAATGTCACAAGTTTAGAATTTTCATTTTCAAATATTATTGATCAGAGAAAATGAAAAATTAGTCTAGGAAGAATCAGGGAATTTTGAAGATAGAGTTTTGCAGCCACCCTGCTAATATTTCTGATTACCTATTTCCACTATGTGCAAAATCCAGTATTTTTTTTGTAATTACAGGAAGAATAATGGCTTTTTTATCAGAGTGAGTTTATCAAGGGTTGTTCGGTTTCTCTTAATTTGATTTAAACATGATGGAGATACATCGGTGAATTAGAGTTACAAATTATCATCTCTACATTTTTGATTAGAAGATTGATCCATTTTATATTTAGAAACTACGCGAGATTAAATAAATACGTGATTGATGGATGTCGATCAGTGATGATATTTTGGTCGACGAGTAAATTTATTCGGGAGCGAATTTCTATTCCCTAGTCGTTCCATGTATTCGGATTAAAGGGTCAACGCTGTGATTAGCTGATAACGATATCGATCTTCATTCATTCCTAACTTTCAGCCCCTGTCGTGTATTTTAAAATCAAATTAAGGAATATAATCTAGAAATGATATTCATGATTTAATTTCCTTCGAAATATACAATAAAATGTTTGTGATTGAAAATATGTATTTGGTAAAACTCGTTTTATGTATCGTCTTCAAAATCTATTTCAGAATATTAAAGGAAATTTCGCATGAGAATTTCCAAGTCAGAATTTAATTTTACATAAAACATATATTCTTGGAAAGGTTTTTTTCTTGTGTGGGCGAATAAATGCAAAAAAGACGATTGATTCACAGAATGTCGAGATAAAAATCTTCATAGTTCCCTGGGCTCGTCAGTGATCCAACGTGAAAGAGAAGTAATCTCCCACAATCTTACATTGCTTCGAAAAGAGATCAAGGGAAAGGACAAGTCGGAAATAAACAGGAAATTACCTTAGTTCTCGTATCTCTGAACGAAGAGAGTATTGTTATGCGCTTTTTTTTTAAATTGAATTTTGATTTTATTTTGAAAAATATAGATAAATTTAGTTTAAAGTTAACATTTTCAGATTTCCATGATATAAATGTTTAGCTTTACACTCTAATTAAAAATTGCTCAATTTTATACTTCGAAAACATTAATCATACATTTTATACAGGCTTATAATCTTGAAAATTTTAATTTAGCAATTTTCAGTTCTATCTATTTTGAAATGAAAATTAAATTTTATTAGAAATATGTTTTCAAAATATTAGTTACCACACACAACATAACTGAAAAGTATTTTTTTTTCGAGTGCTATAATCTTATAAAATATTTCATCACTATTGATTTACAGCAACCAAACTTCCGTTTCGTCTTCTTTTGGAATATCGACGTTTATCTATTTCCTCTAATTGATGGTCTGACAGCGTGATATAAATTATTCAAATTCATTGATTGATACGCTTTGATTCAAGGCTTGCTATTTATATCCTTCGTACAGAGACGTTTTGATCAAATATGAAAATATCATGCTTTTTACTATTTAAACTAAAACTTTATATCCCTGATTTTAAAGGAAGACCCAGGTGATTATTTTGTCCATAAATTACAAGATGACCACTTGGCCGCTAAACCGGAAAATAACCGGGAATTTTTTGAGACCGGGAAAAGCGAGAAATGAAAGTCAATTTATTTGTTGACCATGAATTTTAGAAATTTTTAGAAGAAAAAACTATCCAATCACTTGAAATATCACAAATTTCATATCTACTGTAAATCTAAATAGATTAAATTTGACATTTTTTAATGAGGAAAACCATTTTTTTTTAAGTCAGCATTTAGTCCTTTTAACATTTTTCTAATTTGTAAGTGAAAGTATTGAATTTTGATTTACAAATAACAATTGATCAATTAATAATTTTGAACGACTTAAAATAAAAATAATTCAACTTAAAAGGGCTTACGTCCAAAAAGTATTTGAATGTCACAATTCTAATTTTAAAAGAAAGTGAAGAAATTTTGGTATATAATTTTTTTCGTGATTGGAGGAGCATGTATTTTGTTTTTAACATTTTTATCGAGTTGAAGGCGCGAAAATTTTGTATTTTTAACTTTTTCTTGAGTTTGAAATGAATATATTTTATTTTTCAAGATTTTTGTAGAGTTGGCTTTTGGTTTTAATTTTTCATAAATTGTATAAATTGGAAGAGGAACATGTTTTTTTTCACATTTTTAATAATGTGTGTTGGAAAGGAGGATTAGTTTTAATTTAGAATATTGAAAAGGCTAGCGTGAATTTATATTTTTTAACCAGAAAACTTTGTACTGTTCAATTGAAAAAAGTTTGAAATTTAAAGTTTTGCAGTTTAATGGCATGTAATGAAGTATTAAAACCTTCCATTGTAGACGTATAAATTATTAAGTGTTCGAAGTAAAAATTTCGGAATTAGACAGTGTTTTAATTTTTTAATTTCAATGACCGTGAAAAATTATTGCCAACTGGGAAATTATCGGGAATTTTTTCCCTAGATTAAAAGGGTCACTCTAAATTAACAAAGTTATCCTGACTACAGTGCTTATTATTGTAATTTAATCATATTCTGGATGTTTGATTTAAGTTGACATCTAATTAATTCACGAGAGCTTTCAGGTTCTCCTAAATTATTAACGTTAAATGAATCTGCCATGTTGGTTGCTGGATGATTAGTTCAATTATGAATTTATCGAAACGCCAAGGAAATTTCTGACAGCTTCAAAGCCCCTACACTGGTCCTGCTGAGCTGTGAAATCCTTCATTTGAATTGTTAATCGCGAAGTCTACTTGACCGTCCAACTATCGGAGACCTTTTCTACATAATTTTGCGATGGAGGGACATATTATAATTATAGACCCGACTTTCCTTCACCATGAAAGTCACCCACGATCACCTAACTTCTCCACCTTTATTGTAAAGAAAAAGCAAAAGAACCTAGACTCCTGACGGAGATCGAAAGTATGGATAGTCACGGCAAGCCTAATGTGCACTTCCGGGTTTCACAGTCTTGATAGAGGATCATTTTTAACTTTAATGGAGAGTGGAGAAACTTTTTATAGAAAAATCGTAGGGAAGCTTATAAAATTCCGCGTCAAACTGTCTCTAATATAGAGATATTCGTGACCTTTTGAAGAGAATATACAATATGGGAATTTTTTTTATTTCAAGAATTTTTCGAATTTTGTACATTGGCTTCAATTCTTGGTCTGACCTAGAAAAGTTCTAGAAAAAATCTAAAAATTTTACAATACAGTCTTCGAAGACTTACCTTCAATTGAAGCCCAATAAAACTTTTAAAAGTCTACGGTTTCCCGACATATGAGTAAAGATGACGAAGTGACACGCTTGGAAATATATTGTCATATCTTGGGAACACGTGAAGATTTTTGAAGTTTCGTTGGCCCTAATTAAAGATAATATTTCAAAGATTACATTCTGTCAATATATATATTCTTTTTCAAAGAACAAAATAATAATAAAGTCCCAACTCAGTTTCGAAATATAACTGTAAACTATTTTCAGTTAGGTATAAGTACAAAAGCAATTCAACAATAACAGGATTATGTTTAATAATATATTTAATGCTTTCACGATGAATCATTATAATAAATTCAAGTTTAAATTTATTAGGATTATGTTGTTCTACGCAATATAAAAAATAATTGTTCTGCTCGGAATTTATATATATATATATATATATATATATATATATATTGTAAAATTCAGAAGTTGGTTCAACCTTTTTCTAAGGTAATCTCGAGGGCAAACTAGATATAAACTAATTTATAAAAAGTAATTTTTTCTATGTAATGCAAAATTATTTTGTACGGGTAAGAAGTTGTCGAAGTTTTGAAAAACAGTTAAATGAATTTTTCTGTGAGTTCGTCGGGGAATCAATTATAATGTAAATAATCAGAGGTAATAGTAACACAAAAATCACTGTTAGGGATTTAATGAGCTTAGAATAAAGTAAACCAAATTTCTTTGCAATTAGCGCATACTAATGTCAGAAGTCATCACAGCTTATGTCATCCACCATTCCGAAACTTTTTTGTTGTTTGCAGAGTAAACTCTTCGTGAAGAGTATTTTTCATTCATTTGCGATGTTTTTTTAAACTTTAAATAAATGTTTTCATAATAAGCCTACGCTGAAATGAATATTTCTTTCTATTTTCATCAGTTTTGTGTAATTTAATTTTCATTTTACAAAGCATTTCCCGCGACCAAGAGACGTTCTCATTAGCTTTTCACGAGGAGCTTTGTACAACTTAGCTTCCGTATTAGTCCTTGCTAAATATTTTATGGCTATGGTTCTTACTTGGAGTAAATGCAGTTCATTCCCGCCTGTATATTAGCTTTAATTCTGCACGATACGGCTTTCAACATAACGGAAGGCTTGACGAAGCGTTCGATAAACTTCTCTCGTATTCGTGCTTTACGAAGCTTTACTACATTCGTCCAACTTGATTTAGAGGGAAGAGTTGAGAGAGGAACCCTCCCATTAAAAGTTGGGTGCATCCGCTCAACTTTTTCTTTTGTAGTCCCATTTTTTGTTTTCAATAAATATTGCACGCCAGTGCATAAATCCTTCTCTTGAAAGTTGATTAGGCTTTACATTTTAGGGCAGACATTATTTTTCTAACTTTTTACGTTTGACGCGAATTTCTTTTGCTCATCATATGTGGCATGCAAAGATTTACGATTTACATTTACGATTAGAGACTAGATTTTATGGCTGACATTTTGAGAATTCAATTGTTGAGATGGTATACATAATATTGGCATAGCAAGTAAGTCTACAGAGAAAGTAACTGGTTTGAATTCAGAAAATCTCAAGACAAAAAATGGGCTTTTATCTAGTTTTAAGTCTAAAAACGGATTTAAATTAGGATGTAACAAAGAGAAGTCGGTAAGAAAAGCTAATACTTTTTTCTGATGGAGTTTTTGTTATACCTTAATTCAAGACCGTTGTACTAAAGAAAAATACTTATTTCACTTCAAATTCTTTGTAACTTCCTATCTTATAGCTATTTGAAGCTCTGATTCTGAATCTGTAGTCCAAATCAGAACAATTTTATCATTTGACTAAATATGGCGGTTCCAAAAACTACAAATTTTGGATTTATATACAATATACTGTAGGGAAAAATTTTCCCCTTACATGATATAATAATTTCTGATGTTTGGGAATTTTCGGATTGCTGATTATAAATCTAGGGTGAAAAATGTTAAAATCCAAGATTTCAGATCCACTATGGCGTAATGAAACTATAAGGAAATTGACTGATCGACTGAATTCGATATTCAGGGGGTTTTGAATAGCTGATTACGAATGTGGGGTAAAAATATACAAATTCAAAATGACGGGTCACGTATGGTGGACTAAGACTTCAAATAATTGACTAATGTATACTCTAAAATTCAGGTGGTTTTGGGTCGCTGATAACGAGTCTGAAGTCAAAATATAGAAATTCAATATTTTGGATCGGCTATTTTGAATTTTCAAATTTAGATTTCGGATTCGTAATCAGCGACCATAAAACCCCTCATGTATCAAGTTTTGTATCGATAAAATTACTTTTTGAGTTTTCTCTCAATTTTGGATCCGTCATTTTGAATTTTCAAATTTGTATTTCGGATTAGAAATCAGCGACCCCAAAACCCCCCGAGTGTCAAGTTTCTTTGAAATTGCACTGATAGAAAAATGTATGCTTCGAATGGTTAAATCCATTTTTTGCCTTAAAAAAAGACCATAATCCTGTGGTTTGGCTTGACCTTAGACAGATTTTCTTAATTAACTTTTTCTGTGTATTGATTTTTTGTATAAACTTTCGTTGGAAAATAACTAAGCAACAGCGGTTTTTCGGAACATGCATTATTCTTAATTTTTATAATATTCATCGAATTTTATGTAAAAAAATTAATAAAGTTTCAGATGCAGAATTCAGATTTTGTTATAAAATATTTTGATTGGTAGAAACAAATTTCGTTTACGTTTCAAATAAAACAGGGTTTGCATCTAAATTTAATCGTCTGAGCTGAGGTGAAAATTATGGTAAATGTTTTATGTGCGTACAGTTCTTACTGATGAACTATAATACAAAATTAGAAATAACAGAACATTTTTTGCTTAATTTAGAATTTTTTTAAATATTCCAAAAACATGTTTTTTTTTTCTTCAGTCATAGGCACAAATTTTCGAAAAATTTGAATATATCTAAACTGACATTTTTTCAGCTTTATGGCCATGTGAGTGTAACCTCAAAATTTTTCTTTTCACATTTTTTTTCAAAACCAACTTACGTTCACACAAAACGCGATATAGATTCGAAAATTTGGGAAACTAAATATAAAGCACTAAGAAACGCGGGGCTGGTCCTACATTTTTATAATAATGAAAAAAGCAACAAAAAAAACAAACTTTCTATCAACATTTTTTTCTATAATCATACAAATTTAGGTCCAGACCCGCGTTTCTCAGTGTTTCATATTTAGTTTTCCAAATTTTCAACTCGATATCGCGTTTCGTGTGAACGTAAGTTGGTTTTGAAAAAAAAGTGAAAAGAAAATTTTGAGGTTACGCTCACATGGCTTTAAATGAAGAAACTTGTTATCATTGTGCTTTTATAAAAAAAAAAAAGAAAGAAAAAAAAAAAAAAAAAAAAAAAAAAAGTTTTCGTGATGTATATATTTTGGGTTTGTCAATTATTTTTTGCAATTCTTAAACGTTTGAAACACCGCGCCATAAATTATTTTTCCGTTAAAGCAAAGTAGTAACATATATCTTTGGTTTAAGGTGAAGAAATTTCAGGTTCCACATATTCACGTGTCCACTTAACATGTTATTTGCACATTTACACAAAATTCTAAATTAGGAAAATTTTTTTTTTGAATTCAAGTTCTTTATTATTGTTTACTAGCAAAAACTGTTAATATAAAAATTCTCTTATCATTTTTGAAATAATAGGAACTTTTTTTTAATTTTCAAATAAAAGATGAGAACAGAAGTTATTAACCGATTTCAACATTATTTTGGTGACTTTTCGGATATCAACCCATAATTTTGTGCCCTCAGCTCAAACGATACCCTATTAGCCAATTTTTATATATTGCTATGCTTTTCAGAGTTTCATTGATGAAACATCTCCTCAGCGCGAGGACTTTTAAAAAATAGAGACTAAGAAAAAATAGATTATATTATAACGAAATAATATTTGTAGAATAAAAGTAGACAATTGGTGGAGACATTGTTACATGAGGAAAATCAGAGAAGGTTAGAGGTACAAACTGAAAGAGTAAAGAATCGATTCTTGAAAGTTCAGAGCCTTGTTTGGCCTCTTCAGTCGAGGCATTTTTGCGATACGAAAGTAGCGTCTTAAAAGTTGGATGCTCCCTACTATATAGCCGTACTAATAATAGCGCTTTATGATGTGCTGTGTAAAAAGTTTTGCTCAATACTTAACTCGAATATAAGCTAGCGCATTTTATACGTCGTGTACTCGATCGCTCAATCCCATGCATATTTATAAGACTACGTTCACTATGCATGTTTTCGAATCCCAAATACACGGGTGAGTAACTTGAAAATTAAGGCCTTGTTGAATTTATCGTCAGGAGTACAAATTTGTGTCTTGTAAAATTGAATTTCTTTATCAATTGAATTGTTATACAGTTTCAATGTATACACAAATTGTTATCAATTCGATTTCAAAGAACAGTAGGGTAGGCCTGTGCACGACCGACCGAGGGTGAGTCAAAAGCGGCACAGCAAATAGCATTGCTATTCCTTAATCATTTTAATTCTTCTTTCTATCAAATAATCTATTTTATTGGAGAAATGGTGCTATAAAATCAAATCTTTAAAATTTACATTGTAAAAGAAAAATTTGGCAGGAAATATTTTTGAAAACTAAAGAATGAAAGATTCGCTGGCAAGAATATAACGTTTGCACCATTAATTGAAATAATTACAGTATACAAATTCGATTTTCTGGTAGATCAAACATTATTCCACTAAGCATTTATAAAAATTAAACTCAATCCAAGTCAAAAATATATTAAATTTAGAAAATAACTGAGGCTTCACCATCAGGGCAAGAGTAATCAAGAAAATAGCAATGAATGTTGACCGGTCGGTCCAGCCCCGGTCTACACTATATTTGTGAGTCAAAATTCTGCTACTACTTGTCTATTTATAACTTTGTAACTTTGCCAACAAATTTGAAATTGTTTAACGTATTTATCCATTCATCAAATGTTTAGCGCATGTTTTTGTTTATATGTTTCTTCACATAGATGCGACTTAAAAATTGTATAGTCTTCTGCATTGGGAACTTTTGAATGATAAATCTAATATGTGATGATTTTTAAACTCGATCTGAAAACGTACAATACGAAGCCGAGGCCAATCAGTCATTTGTAAATGAGATACTGTGTTCGGCTTGACAATTATAAATTAGTCGCATTCGTTAAGTTTAAAGTATCTGTGTATCTTCATTTACGTTATTCCGCGTGCTCTCTGCCAATCCGGAAGTTGCAAGTCCAGATATTCCAATGAGAATTCCATAACTTGGAAAAAGGATAATCACCTAGCATTTCAGATAACTTTTTCTTGGCCAATTAATTTATTTTATTATCTGTAGGTCGAATTATTCCATGAAAGGATAATCTTATAGGCAGCAGAAAAATCAGGGAGCAAGCTAAAATACTACATTCAGGGTGGCCACTGGTCTGGAAAATCGGGAATTTTTACGTGGACCGGGAATTATGTTAAATTTAAAAAAAAAACCTTAAAGTTGATAAAATAATGGTTATTTTAAATTTCAACAGCAGCACATAATAAAACGTACTCTTGATAAAAAACACATGTACCAATATTGATCAAGTAGGAAAAGCCGATATATTAAAGTTTAAATTTTAGTTACAGACCATTTGGTTGAAAATTCGTCTTTGGAGGTAGAAAATTCAACTATTTGGTTAAAAATTCAGTTATTTTATTGATAAAAACATCTTTATTGGTCGAAAATTGAACTGTTTTGTTGAACATTCATGTAGGTGAGTAAAACGCAGCCATATAAAAGTGCCTAAAAAAATTAGATATAATTTCACGTCTGTAAAAAGCTCAATTCATCCTTTTGGATTGAAACTTCATCCGGTATAGTACAAGAGTCATTCTTTTCGGTTATAAATTTATCTTTCTTGTTCGAGAATTTAATTCTTTGTTCAAAATTCAAATGTCTTTTAATAGATTTGTTTTTTTTAACCAAGATTTTAACGACTTTTCAACCAAAAAGATGAATTCTCAACGAAAAATGTATTGGTTGATATTGTAACCAAACAAATTTTAATTGCACATCAGAAACAGTTTAATTCAACAAAAGCAGAAGAATTTTCAACCAAATAGTTAAACTCTCAACCAAAAAAAAAATATTTTGAACCAAACAGTTGCATTTGCAACCCAATAGTTGAACTTTGAAGCAAAAGAGACACATTTTTAACAAAAAGGCTAATTTTTAACCGAATAATGAAATTTTCAACCAAAGAAGGTTTAATTTTCAAATCACAGTAGAATTTATCCAAAAAAGACGAATTTTGAACCAAATGGTTTAATTTTCAACAGATGAATTCAACCAGAAAAGAAGATTCGTCAACATAATGGTTGTTGATTTCTCAACTAAAACAGATTAATTTTCAATTAAGCAGTTGCATTTTGAACTAAAGAAGATGAAATTTCTACCAAAAATATGATTTTTTAAATGGAAGAGATACATTTCAACAAAAGAATTAAAGTTTCAATCAACATAAGAAAGCTTTTTCAGGCATGAGAGAAACAAATGTCGACCAAATTGTTTAATTTTTAAACGAAATAGGCCAATTTTCTACATAACAGTCAAATTTTCAACCCGCAAATATGGATTTCAAAAAAATTATTTCCAACTAAGCAGTTGCATTTTCTATCGAAAAAGACGAATTTACTTGGGTCGATTAAAAACGATATCTTTAAAAAAAACAGCAAAGTTTTGAAATTTTAATGTTCATTTAGACGGTTATAACTTGGATGTGGCATCATAAGAGAATCGAATCATTCTGATTCGCGATTTGCTGATCTAATAAAAAATCTGAAATCTGTATAACAGCGTTGCATATAATTTTGATTCGATTTCGGTAACAAACTGATCATCTGCCATTTACTGTGATACTGGTTTCGGTGGGAAGCTTTTTGCAAAAGTTTGAACTTAGGTGATTAAAGTAAATCAAGTTCTTAGTTAACATTTTATTTGGTGGACAAGTTTTGAATTCCCTACATCGTTTTCGCATCAGCAGCAGCAACTCTTCAAGTCCCATGCCGGATCTCGAGAATCTGGACAAAGAGCATTGTCTGGAATACGAAAGGACTTCAGGTAGCATGTAAAAAGTTTCGCTCGTGCCATTGCCGATTTCAGTCACGTATATCTGGTCCGATCGGCAGGCACGTATCGTTCCAGGATAAGGTACTACTCAAATGCGGGCTCTCGTACTCTATACTTCCTTCTTTGACGCATTGATGCGAATTCGATCTCATTAATTTCAAAGGTACCTGTTGCCTACGTTTTTAGACTTTTGAATAACCAATGGAAAGTAACAATTCTTTCAGAAACAACCCCTCACAATTGCTTCCGGTGATTCTGCTTTCATATTTCCTAATATTAAATTCAAATTCTCAGTTGGCGTGAAGAAAATTATTTCCTTTAAGGTTTAAGGCCATGTCATACTTACCCGATTTCTACATTATCGACATTTTTTCCACCAAACTCCTGTCCACGAAATATGATAATATCGAGTTAAAAGTTCGGCAACTGTAATAGAATATACTAAAGAAGGTTTATCTGGTCCTTAGTGTTTGTAATTACACAAAAAATTCCAAAAATAAATAGCTGTTAAATTATTAACGTTTAGGACCAGATCAACTCACCTTAGCGCCTTTTATTTAACTTCCCAAACTTTCAGCTCTCGATCTCATTCTGTTTGGACTGGAGCTTCGCGAAAGAAATATCTGTAAGGTACAATTTTGTTTTGGAACAGGTAATTTTTCACATGGACCAAGAATTTTTAGAAAATAATTTTATTTCTGATTTATAAAAAGGGAACTTACAAAAGAAATCCCTGTTTATAGTCAGAATTCGACAGATTTTGAAAACTCCTTGTTCAAGATTTGTTTGAATTAAAAAAAAAAAATTATGATAGAAAATATTTTAAATAAATATAATTCTGACCATGATATGATAATTTTCAGTTCAGGATAGGCAATTTGCGCGAATAATTATAATTATCTTGGGATAGGGAATTTTCGTAAAGAATTATAATTTATGTTTCCTTTACCAATTTCTCTGTTCCAAATTAGAATTGTAATTCTTATGATAAAAAATTATCTGATGATGTTCCAACTGAGAATTTTAATTATTTTCCGAAGTTCCATATTCCATTTAACCTCTGCAAGTTAATTTATAATTTGGGTAAAGTGTTACAAGTTGCGTATAATTTTTAAAACAGCAGTAAATGTGAAAAAGATACAATAACATTTTTTCAAAAGAATACAATTTTCATATTATTGTACTTTATTATAATTTTTACATTCTCATCATAATGAGAAGGTATTTTTTTAATGTGAAAAATGACTTTCGTGGATTCCATCAAATGTCGACGTTCTGAGGCCCCCTGAGTCTGAAAAAATAGTTTTTACGTCAGTGTCGGTTTGTCGTCCAAAAGGAAATCTCTTTATTTGTCTAAAACAAATTTGTTTATGTACACTTTGTAAAATAAATGCAAAAAAAATTATTGTGTAATAAAGAACAAATAATAAAATACATTTGCTTTATTTTGTTCCGTCCAATTCAGCAGTTGCCAACAGAGTTGTGTAAAAATGTCTAGATATTAATGGCGAATAGGAAACGAATATTAAAATAATCATGAAAAATAAAATTTGTTCTTTATTTTGCTATATCTGAATGCGCAGTTTGGAGCCGAGATATACAGATCTGATATTAATACAGTATACATTTAATATATTAAAGTTGAACATAATATAGAAAAATTCGCGTATTGGACCAATTTTATTCGATCGCGAAGCACGAGATACATGATGAGAATATGTTCATTAAAGCCGAAGGATCTTTAACAAAAGAGAATTCACAATCACTAAATTACTACTGTCAAAGGTTTCACATTTAATTGTCAAAGATTTTGTATAAACGTGGGGAAGTACAAAGACCGAGCGCGAAGCGCGAGAGGCGCGCTCAAACTTGCGAGCGAAGCGAGCCGCGCGCGATGAGAATGTGCCCGCGCGGCGGGCAGATTTTTTGTATTTTATTTTATTGAGACAATTATTCATGTCCACCATGGGTAAACTATCAAAACGTTCAAAAATGTTCCAAACTTCAGGTTTGTAGTTTAAAGTTCACCTCCAAGGACTTATAATTTAAAATTTAAATTTAGAAGTATAACAAATTTCAGGGTCTTCATATAGCTTTAACGCAGATTAGAGTTTGATGCGTTTTATATTTTGAAGCTTAAAAAGGTAAGCTGGACCTCATAGATTAACTTTTTTAAATGCATTTTTCATTCTCATTTCAAAACTTCAACATAAAAGCAAATTTGTTTAACTTCTCGCATCATTTATTTTTACCTGGCTTATTTAGCTTTTCATACATTTCAATGAAGATGCAGTGCAATTTCAATATTATTTGCAGACATGGTTATTCACGAAATGCTCTCCTTTTACAAAGATGAGATGTTACGAGCTAAGCCAAAGAACCTCTTTTGTACACAGAATATTTTCCCTCTGCTCTTATGTCAGTCCTCGTGTTTAATTACAACACATTCCAACTTATCTCCCTTGTGAGTTCTTGCAACTCACATGTGTTATATGATTTAAGCACGCGTTCATTAAATAAATAGATGCACCATAAAAGAAAACAATTTCCATAAAAGTCCTTGTATTCGAAATAAAAACTATATGGGAAAAAGGAGAATTTATTGTGCTCAAGGGGCCAAATAAAACCTAGAGAGGCAATTTTCACTTTAATTTTCATTTGTGAGAGTGAAAAAAAAAATAAAACCGCATTTCACTTCAATTAGGAGCAATCAGAACACATTGATGAAGTAAACTAAAGTTTTGATCTGTGGGAAACATTTTCTTACAACAAACATTTGTTGATGAGATTTTCCGAATAAAAATTCCGTTTGAAATGAAAATATACAATGAAACTTTTAAGTTGATTATGTGAATCTAAATTTAGTTTATACCTGCTGTATTTCCAGCTTAAGTGTAATCAGAAACTTAATCGCAATTAAGTTCAACAAACTTTTATCCCTGAAGATCAAGCAAGGTAACTACCGTAAACCCTTCGCTCTTCGATTCTAATGTAGGCGTTGATTATACCTAAGACTGTTGCAAATACTGCGAGGGAAATGAAAAGGACGAGATAAAAAAAATTGGGGAAATCCAAGAGGAAAATTAGTGTTAGGCAAGACTAATGGCCGTAGTAGAATGTAAATTAAAAGGCAAGTGTAATTAGCAGAACACCTTTTCTTCTCCACGAATGATGAGGACGCGAGAGGTGATTCAATTACAAAACTGCGTCGGTCTAAGGAAAAAGCGAAAAGTACAAGCTACTTCAAAATGAGAAAAATAGCAGTCGTGAGAGTAGTCGAGAAAAGTTGCAAAGATGTACCCTTCACCTTTTTCCTGTGAAGGAGAGATAACGATGAACCAAGGGCTTGATTTCGAAGTTGGAATAAGTTCGCGAGGTCGTTTATTCCAACCGCCCTCATTCGGAAAAGAACGAATTCCAACTTTTTAAAAGTCTGTCGAACATAGAAAAATATACAGGGAAGAAAATATATCTGTTCCTAGAAACACAGCAGAAGTTCTGCTGATGTTTTTGTTTGAAGTTTATAACTTATGTTGCTCTTTTTTGTGAACTTGAATTTCATTTTATATTTTTTAGAATGTAGTCATGGTTGATAATTTGCCAGGGTGGCTGCTGCCTGGGAAACCCGATAATTGACCTGGAATTTTAATAACCTGAAAATAGCTGGGATTTTTTTTCAAATTTATTTCTACTTTTGCAATAAATATCATCTCGTTTTTCGAAAAAAATGTGTTTAGAATCGTGCTCACACTGTTAAAAATGTTCGGTAATTTACGCAACATTTCAGACGCAAAAGTAACGGAGATTTCCAAATGTCTCTGAAGTCTGCAATCACATTTACAATAATTTAAATTTTAAATGTTTTACCTTGGAGCTCTGAATTGTTTAATTACACTCAACTCTCGATGTAAGTACCCTCAGTTATCGTCGTTCCTCGAATTTAAGCCCTCGGCATTTTGGTGATGCCGTTCCCGAACCCGTACTTCCGTCAAGAGTTGAGTGTATTTTCAAGATTGATATGTTAGAGCAATTTGCTATTTAATAATTATTACTATAAACACTTAAAATTCTACCAGACAAAATTTAATTTTTGACCATGAAAACCGGGAAATAGCCTGTACTTTTTTTTAAGTTTGAGTGGCCACCCTGTGTACTGAACTTTATTAATTGCGCCCTTTTCCATTTGTTACAGGTAAGTTCACTTTCTGCTGGAAACCATCATTATCGCCCTCTTCAGTTGTGAGTAAAAAATTAACTTTGATTCCCGAAAAGATTCCAAAAAAGAACCAATGCAGTGTAAGTAAGAAATTGCACACAAAAAATGTTGATTTAATCGAAATCGCTTTGGCTTTGATTTTTTTTTCTTCGTAACGAATTTGTCGGCAACGTTTTTTTTTTGCTTCTTCTTTCCTTTTGCCGGTCAACGTTGAGCCTGATGGCGTTCATTTAGCGCCCAAAAAAAGGAGGACTTGAATGTCGAGTCGACGAGCAAAGACGTACACGCGTGACGAGCGACGAGGACGCGTCGGAAGTCTAAAATAAGGACTGTAAGCTCTTGTTGGCTCTTACACTTTCATATAAGTTATGTGCGCCAAAACGACAGCTTCTAATTCACGCATCTCTATGGGAATTTCCTAAACCACAAGAATGCATTTACTGAATTCGTAAATTTGTACAAATTATAGTAAATGAAACTATTGTAAGTATATTATAGTTTTATGGGCCAGGCATGAAGTTTTAGACCCTGAGGATCTTAAAATCAGAGAACTTATTGAAATCCTTTTAAACTTTCAAAGCTCTCGAAATAAAGCTCTCAAGAAGTTTTCTTGTGTTTAAAGGGACAATTTTTCTTAAGAGGGTATTTTATCGAGTCCATAAAATGGAATCAATTGTAATATTTACACCCTAAGAAATTTTTTTTTTTAATGCATACTTCTCCCAGTAATAGGTCTTTACCAAACTGCACTTGTCACCCATTCTAGAGAAAAAAGGCTTTAAAAAATTCACACATTTTATATGGACCACGATATGAGTGTCTTTAAACTCCTGGATAGATCAGGCGGTAGCGTTCCGAGTTTCTAACCGGAATTTCTGGGCTTGATTTCTGCTGCCGGCATTGTTTGCCAATTTTTTTTTTAATGCAAATTTTGTCGTAGCGGAATTGACTATGAAATTTGTTTAAATCAAGCCAAAATATTAATTTTCAACCTTTTTTTCATATCAAAAATTTGTGTTTGTTCAGCCTTTATCACTTCCGAAGCCAATATTTCAAGGATAAGTCAGTGTTGTTTTTTTAAGTTGAGGTCATAATTATTATTGTTAGGTTTGAGTGGAGGATGATACTGGAATCTAGTGAATTAATTGGGACTATATTCTTATCCAGATAGTAACTGGAAGTAGTTATATTTCATATTCGCAGAAAAAATATAATATATGAATATAAGCTTATGGCACTCGTCCAGTTAAGATGCGTTTTTCTCGAAAAACGGTTGTTCGAAGTTCCAACTTCAAAAATGCCCCTGTGACTCATTTTTTAACTTAAAGGAATCATTTTGAGCTTGAAATGCCCGAAATTTATCCGCCTATATGCCCCTATACGTAACTTCATAACGACCATAAGGGCCCTTTTCATGAGAATTTTTTATTTAAGAAAACAACTTTTTTGTATTAAAATGGTGAAGGTTGAAAATTAATATTTTGGCTTGATTCAAACAAATTTATTATGATAAAAAAAATTGGCAAAATGTTTTCATCAGGAATCGAGCCCGGACTTTCAGGTTACAAACTCGAAGCGCTACCGCCTGATCTAGCCGAGAGTTGAAAGACTCTAGCACCGCGGCCCATGTAACGTGCATGGATTTTTTCAAAGTAGTTTTTCTCAAGAATTGCTGAAAAGCACAACGTATTACTTTAGCATATTATAAGTTTAGTAATGACCTACTACTGGGAGGAGTATAAATAAACAAAATTGCGAAGAGTGTAGGTTCCCCTTGCTAGTTTAATAGAAGAGTTTAATGTGAAGATAGTTTTTGTTATTGTTTTGGTGATTATTAAGAGTTCCAAAATAATTCAAAGTGGTCATAAAAAGCTGTATAGAAAGCTCTCCAAGCATGTAGAAGTCCTCATTTGACCGCAATCTGAATTATCTTAGAATGGTCCATGTTTAATTTCAAGTAAGCTGGTCTCTAAATGTAGGGGTTAAGTCTTGGAGAACAGTGAACTGTATTTGAATAACAATAGCTACTTTCTGTTCTGCATGATTCTCTAAAATTTCATTACGTCCTCTGCAAACTATCATTAAAATACTTTATTATTTTTAATATTGCAGGGATTCAGAATCTTGTTTCATTAGACTAAAATTCATATTTCTTTCTTTAAAAAAATGTAGTAGAAGCAGGACTGGACATTTTTTTTAAATTTAAATTGTTAAAAGTTTCAGAATTAGAATTGAAGCAGTTTAAACAAATCTCTGAATTAACGTGGTTACAGTATACTATGTCTTATTAGGCATTTTTGGTCTGAGTTAAAATTTTTGGGCGAACTTTACTGCACAATTGAATTCTTTAAAATTATACAATTTTGTTAAAATACTCTGCATTCAAAATAAAATAGACTAATATTGCAAGATTGATATTTAGATATTTCTTAATAATTGAATAATTTTCCGTGCTTCTTTTTCAACCTGTCCAATTTTTATTGCCCTAGATGTCTCGCTGAATGTAAAATTGTTTCATTTTTTAAGATCTAATTTTAATAATAAACTACGTTTGATAATGTTTGATTTGAAATTTTTATGTTTGAAGACTTCGAAGTAAAAATAATTTTTACTGTTGTTGAATTTCGATGGTTTCGTTAAGTTGGACATTCTTTAAAAATTTTACTTTAATTTTAATGCTTTCAATTATAAATTGTCAAGTTTTAATTTGAAAATTCTATTACAGAACATAACTCGTTAGTAATTACTTTGCTGGTTCTAATCAACCTTTGCGAAACGTTTAATGTAAGCAATTTGATGTATTGATAGGATTTCTTGATTAGAATCCTTCCCTTTGATCAAAGCTTCATCTACGGAAGGGATTAATTATTAATTAATATTTCTTTATTAGGAAAGTAGTTTTATCTTGTACAGTTGATTAGTTTCTCTTTATAAATTACAAAAATGTAAACAAATATGATTAATTAAAAATGTAAACTGATAAAATAATTGCCGAAAAATGATACTGAGTAGCTCAGTATGAGATTAAGTAATATTTTTTTCATTGAAACAAGGAAGAGGAGTGTCAATTGATGGAAATCCCAAGTTTCAAAGTGCATTTTGTTACAATACGATGATGCACGTTCCGCGAAACAAGGAAGAAACGAGGATTCTGGAAACTCCTTTAGAAGAACAAGGTGCAACACTACTGAAGAAACTTTTCAATTATATTAGAGAGAAGAACCCAATCATAAATTATAGAGCTACTTTCCCGAAGTTCTAAAAACCCGCCAGAAAATTAAGAACATACGTTCGGAATTTTCCAAGGTTTGATGCACTTTAAACTCCAAAGATAATTTTTATCTGAGAGTGGATTAAAATAGTGCAAAGGGTTGCCAATTAAATTTGAATTCTTGAACATTGATTTTTTTTAAATTATTTAGAATAAATTAATATTCTAAATCAGTTATATTTATTTCATTATTATTTTGGTTGATATACTGGTTTGAAGATTGACTTTGTTACTATTTTGCCTTCATAAATACAGATGTCACTTAATCAAAGGTGTATTTTCTATTTGCCAGGAAAATGAATAATGGGTTTGGTGTATACTAGAACTGTGTCATTTATGTATGTGGAAGTATCATAATCTTTCAAGTATAGACACGTCCAATTTCATTAAATTTATACCAAAAGGTTTGAAACAAACACTTCTTTTTAATTGGATTTATTCACTGACTGATACAAGAAATAAAAAAGTAAAATCTAGGAAAGCTGTTTATTCTGCCTTGTAGTTTGAAAGGGTCGTTAAAATATTAATTATTGAGGTATTTGGAGATTCAATTTTGCGTTACATCGTTAAATTTTGAATAGCGACCATTAAATTTGGATTTTCGTCGTTAAAGTTTGACAGCCAATTGAGCAACATTCGTACATCTAACGACTGTTTATGTTACGAAGAAACAAAATCAAAGCCGAAGAAACACTTGAACAGTTAATTAAGACAATTTTTATTCAGGATGACCGTAGGTCAGGGAAAACCTGGAAATCAGAAAAAATTAGGGATTTTGAAAAATATCTTTCAAAAAGCAGGTAAATTATACAAGGAACTTTAAATAACTGTCAAGGATAATAATTTTGAAATTTTAATTTTTTGGTAAGAATTCAATGTGTTTGGTTGCAAATTTAATTACTTGGTTGAGGGAAATTTATCTTCTCAGATAAAAATTAATTTTTTTAACTGAGAAATAACCTTTTGCAATTAAAGATTCATTATTTAGTTGAAAATTCATCTAATTGGTAAAAGTTGAATCACTTTGTTAAAAAAAAAATTTTGTATGATTCACCTCTTTCCTTAAAAATTTAACTATTTTGTTGAAAATTTGTTCTTACTTCATGGCTTAAAATTATTTTTCCTAAATGAAAATGTAACTTTTCCATTTTTTGTTGAAAACTTATATTTTTTACTTAAAAATTGATATTTTTGTTAGAAAACTAATCTACTTGGTTGCAATATTATCTTTTTTGGTTAAAGATGCAACTTTTTATTTAAAAATTAACTTTTTTGTTGAAAATTCATCTGTTTCACAAAAAATTTGTCTTTTGACTGCAAAGTTCAACAATTTCGATGAAATTTTTTTTCTTACTTGACTGAAAAATCTTTATTTGTGGAAAATTCGTATTTTTGGCAGAATGATTCAATTTCTGGGTTAAAAGTTGAACTACTTTGTTAAAAATTCATTCCTTTGGTTAAAGATTCATATTTTTTTTTAAATTAAACTATTTAGTTGAAAAATCGACATTTTAGTTTCAAATTCATCGTTTTAGTTAAAAATTCATCTCTTTGGTTAAAAATTTGATTTTTTGTTGAAACTTAATCTTTTTATTGAAAGTTTCAACTTACAATTTTTGTTGTTGATAATCGATCTTTTTGTTGAAAATTCAACTCTTTGGATTGAAAATTCAACTGTTTGTGGTTGAAGTTTAATTTTTTGTGTTTGAAAATTCGTCTTTTTGGATGAAAAATTCATCTTTACAGGTAGACAATTACAGTACTTTGTTACAAAGTAATCTTCTTTGGTCGAAAATTCAAATGTTTTGTTGAAAATTCGTCTTTTTGAATGAGAATTCATCTTTTTTGGTAGAAAAGTAATCTTTTTTTGTTTCAAATAAATAAATAATTGAAAATTTTAAATTATTTTACTCCGTCTATAAAGATTCTTCGTTAAAAACCTTACTAGATTAAACTTCTGTTCTTTGAATATTAACCGTCAGGAAAAATGAAAAATTGGCCAGGAAAAGCCAGGGAATTTTGAAATCACCCTATTAATTATATCTATAAGTCTCTTAAGAAAAATTAGCATTTAAATTGTGCATGCTGCTCTTAGTTGTTCAGGATTATTGCAGTACGGGGATTTATATTTTCCATTAAATTGAGAGAATGAAATTTTTTGTAGAAAATAAAACCTTTGCTTATTCACTGCATCTCTTTTGGGACTTTACTGGGCGAAACCAACTTGTGAAAGCAAAAGGAATTCAGTAGCTTAATATATATCACGTTTGCATTATACTGTGCTTGTATAAAGCGAATTGAAAACCGTGTCTACCCAACGGGCTAGCGTACCTACTTGGAATCGTCTGGTTTAGTAGGATGCAATACCAACCAGAGACCATTCAAAAGTTCAAGCTTGTTTTCCCTTCATGGAACGCGGTTAAGCTTTCTCTATTTGTGTCAGTTCAAAAGAATTGTTAAACCTCATTTCATCGAAACATAATATTCGGCTTCAAAAGTCAACCCCTTGCAAACCAATGAATTTCAATTGCTTTATAAAATCGCGTACAAAGGAGGAGAAATATATTTAAAAAGAAAAATCAGATTCAGAGGTTGAAAACCGGGAAATAAGGAAGTTTCTGAGTTCTAAATAGATTTTTCCATGTATAATTGAACATTCTCTGAATATTCTAGATCAACATATGTAAGTTTATTTTAATCTGTACTAATTAGGGAAAGGTTGTCGCGTATTTTTAGTACTCTGGAGAGTTAAAAACTTTTCTCACTGGTTCCATTAATTTGAAACAACAAAACCATTTGCGTTGAAGTTGAGAATATCAGGATCAAAATGAATTAGTTTTACATTTTTATAATTTCTCATTATAATTATAACTGAATAATGCTATTGAAATATGTGTGAGTTGATTTTAGTAACATTACCGCAGCCTTTTTTCGTTAAAAAAACGTTTGTATTAGACCACAAAACGATTTGGTTTCTGTAAAAGCAACAATATATTTTGATTATCTTTGCAAAATTTGTGTTGTTTCAAATATAAATTGCTTTATCCAATAACATTTTTTTATATAACTAACATGTTTTGTTGCTTCTGTAGCAACCAAATGTTTGGTTGTCCCAACCGAGTGTATTTCTCAGTGTAGGGTATTGTTTGATTGTATCTTGTAAAACACTATGTTGTCTTATTATTTTATTTTCAAATGGCGTGCTTATGTATGATTTCGGGAAAGAAATTTTGACTTAAAAATGGTTTTGAATAGACATGATTTTAAAAATGAAAGTATACTTTTTTAGATTATTCAGTCATAATTTTTCTTTTTACCAACTTCTTCTAAGAAATAAATTGAAATTAAGTTAAATTGTTAAATTTAAATTGGTGACTTTGTGCAATTAGTGAATCTTACTTTACAAAAACATGTAGAGGATTAGAAGACACTTTCAAATAACTTTATTTAAATACATTCTTTCAAGAAGTAGTTAAGAAGAAGAAAAAATGCGTCGGAATACTAAAATAGTACTTCAAGGTATTCGTGACGAAAATCAGATCTCTGGAAAAAAAGTTTTTCTATGATTTTGAGAAACAATGTAATTTCAAATCAAAATCATTATTTTTAATAACAAATTTTAAACTTACAAAAAACATTTATTCAATCGATTTTTTTTATTATGGCTTCTTATCAATTTTTGAAAAGTGGTTGAATTCTTATATATGATGGCTTTTTTCCGGGGAAAACCTTAGCTGCAATTCTGTTTCAAATTTTTATAGTAAATTTTTACATTACTGAAATCGTGAAAAAAAAATCAAGGAAACAATAAAAAAAACTATTACAAGATTATTTACTTATTTTTAAAATTGAAAACAGTAGGGTTGTAGGGAATGTAATTCCTCGTAAAATAATGAGCCATGATTTATTCTAATTAAACCCTTTCTTAAAAATTGGTAATAAGCGATAGTAAGAAAAAATTCAATTACAAAAAATATTGTTTAGATAGTTATTTTTCGTAAGTTGAAAAATTTTTCCATAAAAAAGTCATATTTTTTCTTCCATAAAACCTGACTTATAAACTTATAAACCTGACTTTCTAAAACGATTTTTTTAGTTAACATTAATTTATTTAAAGCAGAATTTTCTTTCCCGAAACTATTCACAAGCACATCCCTTGAGTCTAAAATAATTAAACAATATGTTTTTTTTACAAAATATAATCAAACAATATCCATATAAAGAAGTCTAAATATAATGTGTTAAAAAAACTACACCATGCCCATTTCCATAAAAAATCTTGAGCGAGAAATAATTTCTCTCAAGAATTCTGAATTTTTTGTTTCTTTTTATATGAAAATTCATATCGTACAACAGATTTTGCATAGTACTTGCGTTAAAAATAACAATTTTACATAAAAAGCTTTTGTGAACACGGAGAAGAATGGATGTTTAAACGTATGTAGATATTCAAAGTGTAAGATTGTACCACCTAACATGCAGATATTCATGCCGAATATTTACTATCTTTTTGAGATATATTTTCTATATTACAATTGTGGGCTATGATAATTTTTGAATATTTCGAAGGGATTAAAATTAGATATCTTTAATTAAAAACGGATAACGACTTTTGTCTATTTACACGATGGAACAAGGTTCTTAAGATTGAAGTTAAATTGACCCGAATACATCTGAAAAAATGTTTGTAAATTCCAAGTAAAATTTGAGTTGAAGTAACCGAAAATAGTTAGATTTTCAAATGCTAATTACAGATCATTCGTTCTCAGCTTACTTGTCCCGTTTTTACTTTTTATTATCAATCACAAATATCAAACATAACGTCAACTTGACTGAATGTAACATCTGGTCGATATTTCATACCTTTAATCTTGATCTGTTTTTCGTTTATGTACGAACATTCAAGTTTAACTTTAAATTTACATGTAAGTTGTCAATTCATTCCTTAAATGATCAGAAATAAGTAAACTCTTTAAATATAACAGCCGTTATCTGTCATAATCATTAATATTATTTCATATATTTTGGACATTTTCGTTGAAAATTTTGAATGATACAGAGTAACATCTCACTTTTTAATATCTACAGATACTAACCTTGAACATCTAGATTGCTGTCATATAGTTAAACATAAAATATGTTTACCCTGAACTTGTAGATATTACGTTTGAAAATCCATTTTTCTCCGTGAGGTCAATGGGGAACGGGTTCATATTGAGACAGTGATTTTCTTCAAAAATAAACGATAGGACTTTGGTATTTGATTTTCAAGAAGACACTATACATTAATTGAAACGTTTTTTTCGATTGGAGAAAGAGGATTTCAAAACCATTCCACCAGAAACCATTTTGAAAGAAAAAATAATTTTCTAACAATAGTTTCTTAATAACAAATTATCAAGTGCGCTAATTTTTGGCTGAATCTTAATGACGTAATTATAAATTATGATTCAACTGGTCAACTCCTTGACATTTTGTACGTTGAACTAGTTTTAAAAACATCAAGGTAAAAAATATATAAACTTATGGAAATCCAGCTTGATTTCCTTCTTCTGAACAAAAGTGGATTTTTTGCAGTGCTTTCACTCTTTCATTAATTGAAGATGAAATGAAAAAAGCATGCAATCTTGATTATCGTATATTCTTAACGAGCAGAACAGAATTTATGGTGATAAGGGATGTTCTGTTCATTCGATAACCTGCACCATTGGTAAGTTGGGAGACTTGCACTTCCAGGTTACTGTCACCTCACGATATTGGATTACAATCTATACGACCCCTTAAAAGAGATTACGAGGCCTAGAGCTTGCGACGACAATATTGTAGAGAACACTCGTCACGCCTATATAAACTCTGTTGATTTGAAAGCTTGCATTTATAATGTCAGCCTAGTATGATTGGCGTTGAAGCCTATAAGATTTCGAAATTGAATTTCGTCTCAGAAATACAATTATAATACATAGCTTGAGTTAAACGTTGGATAAATGTACTTAGGTATCACAGACCGTCTCCTTTTTCAGTCATTCCCTTTTCCCCTCTTGAATTGGAAAAATCCCCGAAAACACATAAAATCGAGAATTTGACTCAATCAACGAAAAGTTCTATTTTCAATCAAGAAAGAAGACTTTTTTTATCAAATAATTGAATTTTCAAGCCGAAAGGACGACTTTTTCGGAAGATAGTGGAATTTTCAACAAAAAAGTCTATTTTCAACCAAGGAAGATAAATTTTCAATCATGAAAGATGTTTCTTCTAGCAAAAAAGATGAATTTTTAATCCAAGAGGATAAATTTTCAGTAAAACAGTTAAATTTTCGACCAGAAAAAGATGACTGATGATTTTTTAACAAAATAGTTAAATTTTTCACAAAATCCCCTAAAACACATAAAATCGAAAATTTTGACCTAATCAACACCTAATCAACGAAACAGTCTATATTCAACCAAGAAAGATTAATTTTCATTGAAGAGAGATGAATTTTCAGTCCAAAAGGACGAATTTTCAAAAAAATAGTTAATTTTTCAACAAAATCCCCTAAAATATCTAAAATTGAGAATTTTTACCCAATCAAGGATAAAGTCTATTTTCAATCAAGAAAAATGACTTTTCTACCAAATAGTTGAATTTTAACTAAAAGAGGCGAATTTTCAACAAAATAGTTAAATTTTTAACCCAATAGTTACATTTTCAATTCAAAAAGGCGATTTTTTCAGAAGACGAATTGTTTATGTTGAAAGACGTATTTTGAACAAAACAGTTGAATTTTTGACCAAAAAATATGATTTTTTTAACCAAATAGTTGAATTTTCAGCAAAATAATTCAATTTTTAACCAAATAGTAGAATTTTTAGACAAAAGAAATCAATTCTGAATCAAAAATATAATGACCAAAAAGAATGAATTTTCGATCAAAGATAGTTGGATTTTCATATAGGGTTCTATTAATTCAATTCGTATTTAAACCAAAAAATGAGTAAAAGGGGAACTTTCTTGAAAACAGGGGGTACAAGAGGAATTCCTTTTTTGAAAAGGGGGGCAAATGCGAATAGGCGAAAGAGTGTTAAGTCTGCCGCAACTTTGAGGATTTCCACAGATGCCCATGAGGTATAACTTGACAAGTACGAAGGTACAATCGCGAGTAACTTATTGCGTCACAAAAAGCGTCGCGCATCGTTATCAGTAGCATACAGCGGCCGACATTTCCCAGCACGAGCATCGTCTATTTTTAGGGGAGTGAGGAACGTCGACTGGTCTAATGGATCCTGTGGTATTCGAAACTTCTCATCGACCGTCGAATCCCAATCCAGCGGCGGAAACTCCTCCGCCAGAAGAAAAATGCCGAGATTACATCCATACTTTCCCAGCCAACTTTTATTCTTCCCGACAGCACATATATGTCTTATAATACATATTTGCTTCCCTTTTTTTCAATGAATGTTATATTAGAAATAATCACATCGAGAATTACAATGCTAATATTGTTATAAAAAATCAGCTAAAAAGAGATCGGCAAAAATGAAGGGTCATAGATTAAGGGTGAAATGTCAGGTCTTAAGGACAGAGGTCACTGGCTGGGTTGATTACTAAGGGGCGTAGGTTGAAGGTGGCCATGGGCCAAGCTTTCAGGTCAAAGGTAAAAGGTCAACCAAATTTTTTTGTCAAGTCAGTAAAATTCTCGATTTTTTCTAAAAGGTGTTTTTTGATTATATTTGAAAACTATCTTTAGATCAAAAGTATACCTCAAGATATTTCTAAACGCTAAAACACCCATTAACCCGGAAAATTATCAAGAATAATCGTGAATTCTCGACAGTGATATAGGGTCGTCTTGTATAATGAGCATGCGATATCAGAAACACGCTGTCCAGATGGCGTTGTGACATTATCACAAGAAACCTATTGCATTAGAGGTTCTTGCCGTAAAAGTCCAACGTCATTTGATGGATAGTAACTTGACTACATTCAAGGGTAGGAAACATCTGTTGGACGCTAATTTACGTTTTGTGATTAGGAAGGTAAAATACTCTGCTATAAAATAAGCAAAAAAATACTCTCGGGAGAATTGTTGTGCTGAAAAACCCGAAACTAATCATTTTTGGAACAACCGAAAAACTCGAACAATAATAATAAAGGAAATAAATTTTAAAATATTTAAGCCTTCCAATTTCTGAATCGTCCAAACACAGAAAAAACTGGCGTTTCTAAAGGAACCCAAAGTATGGATTCAAACCGTTTTAATAGAGACTTTTTGTCACTTTTTCCTTGACTCACATTGAGGATTTTACAAGCTAATGATGCACATTTTATTCTATAATTCGGAATAAATAATGTTGCACTGGGAAAAATTTAATAAAGAAACTGAAATCGTAGACATTAGTGATGGTCTTTAAGGTTATGTTGAAAATCCGACGTTTTCAACTGCAAATGTACCAAAAAACGCGAGACTATTTAAAATTATATAATATGCACTTGCAATGTTACGTTCATATGAATTGTTTTCAAGGAGTTAGATATTTCTATCATTCAATTTAATTTGTTATAAACAAAAAAAATGAAAAACTTTTGTTAATATTTGTCTGTGTTATTATTATTCATAGTATTTATTGATTTCAAATAGGCCCGCGCTTTTCGGCACATGCGCAGTTGAGAACGTTGATACCCGCCAATGGCCATCTGTTCCTTTGGAGCCTAAGTTCTAAAGGATGCCAACTTTTACTTGCCGAACTCGCCGAACAATTTTTTTCTGTGAAGTTGAACAAAGTAAATACTGAAGGCTCATTAACTAAATATTTCATTTCCATACATTTTGATATAATATAATAAGGAAATTAAAATTAAAGTTCTACAGCTTTTTGAAAAAACGTGATTGCGAAGACGAGGATCCTTCGAGAATATATCATCACTACTGTACTGAAGGACCTAGAACCAATAACTAAATAATAAAAGCAATATAGCATCCCCCACTCCAACTCCATGTAATATTATTCCCTGTGACATTTTCACTGCGTACAAGAAGGAAATCGATAAGCAGCCAATGAACTCTAGGGAATAAAGGAAACGTCGCTAGATAAATTATATGCAAAACATAAATTTTACCTTAGCTGAGCTTGGAGCTGAACAAACTACACTGTAGATTATCAATGTTATCACAATCCGATATAACAGTACAGTAAACTTCCTTTTATTTTAAGGTCCTTGAAACGTACCCGACCAATTATTTTAAGGTTGGAGGGGTCCCCACCTCTACCGCGATTCGGCAGTTTATTTTTATCAACGACGTTCATTGGCTGCCCCGGCCTGTAACGCTGCGCTTGCGCTAAGAAACTTTTTCAACTGTGCATGTGCCGAAAACCGCGGTCGATTTAAAATCAATAAGTACTATCAATATTAATTCAGACGAATACATTCAAAAATCCCTAGAACTGCTGGCCCATGTAGTTTCTCAGCTTAAGGGGCGAGCGATGGTTGCAACTCTCGCCTTTGAAGGACCGCGTACGCGAATACCCACTTCAGTATATTATTGCGCAATATTATGTATTCCAATTGAAAACGGTTTAGACGGTCCTGATTTGCACAGTTGTAAAAGTCGTGGTCGGTTAGCATGTGAGTGTTTTTCAAGTGCCTTTCAAGTGTTTTTGTTGACATACGACAATTTGCCAACTAAAACTCAATATAATAGATCAAAAAACGACTCAAATATTTCGCAGAATAGTGAGTTTTTCAGCATGGCTTCGCGGCAATGCTAGGCTAGACGTGGAAAGGGCAGTCGTCAGGAAGGTTAGCCTAAAACACGCGTTTTTGGACTGCATATGAGGTTTTATTCTAAACATGAAGGTACGTTATAAAGGTCTCAATAGTAATATTTGTCAAGTGTTTCGCGAAATACAATCAACTATCCGAAATTTGAGGTGAGAGTACCCGGATCGGATATCGAAAACGTCGTGAAACGTATTCCCATGACGTCGTGAAAAAATACTCAATTCAAGGCTTCCCGCTCTTCCGGCAACTTTTTTTCATTGGTCAGCCACAGACGCGGAGGAGAGTGTACAGGGGCCGTGGTGGGAGGTGACGAAACTGCGCAACTTAAAATAAGTGCGTGTAAGGGGGTTAAAATAAGTGAACTTTAAAATAAGCGATCTTTAAAATAAACGGAAGTTTACTGTATTTTTTATTATTTATAGATTAATTATTCCATTTTTAAGAGTGATATTAAGTTCGAATGCAGAAAAAAATAATAGACTTTCTTTCAATTCTATATTTTTCAAGCTCAAATGTTACTAATTCACTAATTAATCAAGATATCTTTCAATAAAGATGGAGGAATAAGAAGAAATCGAGAAATTTTCAATCACAGTTTGACTTTGAAAGGATGCTTTCTCTAAGAATATGGATTGCATCCAGTAGATAGAAACCTGAGTTGATATAAATTCTCTTCTATCAAGATTAGCCTCAATCCAAACTCTGCGCCAGCAATCTCAGGAATTAACTTATTTCAGACTAGCAAAATCGAAATTCCTCATGAATATTATCCACAAATTCTGGAATTATATCAGATTTGGATAACATGATTCTGTCACTATCTTTTAATAATATTATTCTCAAGAGCGAGACGATCTTAAAGATACCACAACTTTTTGTAACATTTTCTACAAAATCATATATACCTATAAACTGCACGTTTATTTCCATTGAGCATGTACGGGAATCATAGAGTAATTAAATTTCAGGTAAAAAGAGGGTTTTCTTACGAAAGAAGGGGATTAAAAGGAAATTTCATTTATTATTAGAAGCATTTTACATGATATTGATATCTCGTGAATATTGAACGAAAGTGTCTTCTAACAGTAGTTCCTTTTGTTTAGCAAGTTTTGTAGTCTGTGTTTTACTACTTTTTTTACCTAGCTTTGAAAAATCTATTGAACACTTGGATGCTTTATACTGATAAAAATACATCAGAAAATAATTGTGAAAGATCAAAGCTAGAAAAATAGATAAACTACTTGAAAAACCTACTTTTTATGTTTTTTTTTCTTAGACACTTAAATTTGCTTCTAATGTATTTGTTATCAGTTGAAAGCTCTCGAATGTTCTTTGGTAGAAATTAGTTCTTGGTTAAAAATAGTCTTTTTTTTGTTGTTGTTGAAAATTACACTCTGTTCTGAAAATTAGTTTTTTTGGCCTTTGTTTTTTTGTAAAAATTCACTTGTTCGGTTAAAAATGTTACTATTTTGAAAAGTTAATTAAGTTTTCTAACTGAAAATGTATTTACTTGGTTTAAAAATTATATTTTTTTTGAAAATTCAAAAGTTTGGTAGAAAATACGTTTTTTGGCTTGAAATTTAGCTGTTTGGAATAAAATTCAACTGTTTTGTAGAAAAGTCGTTTTTAAAAATTAAGAATTAATTTTTTGAATTAAAATTCTACTATTATGTTTTGGTTAAAAAAGTAATCTTCTTAGTTGAAAATTCGGCTAAATTTTGTGTTTATTGAATAAAAAATCGTTCTTAATTTAAAATGCAACTTTTGTTAAAAATATGTCTTTCTGATCTGAAAATTTATCTCTTTCGGTAGAAATTTCATCTATTTGTTGTTAAAAATGTAACTGCTTGGCTAAAAATAATTTTTTTTCTTGTTAAGGATTCAACTATTTCGGCTGAAAAATGAAAAACTCTATTAATTATTAAGAAACAATAAGGTTTTACCCACCCCCCTCCTTCATTCAGGTCGTCTTATGTTGTTTTTGGATGACCCCTAAATAAATTGACGAAAGACATTAGGATGCTAAAAATTACGTAATATTGGGGGAGCGGGGTCCAAAATGACGGACCCTCACAAAGTGGGGCACGTGGTTCAAATTTTCAGAAAAAAACTTGACGTAATTTAGGCATGGCGCCTAAGCAACTAATTCACTAGTTTAAGGTATAATAGACTGGTCTTATGCTAGATTAGACGAAAGTGACATGGATAATGTTCTTGACTAACTTAAACTGTTCCGAGAACGGTCTTAATGTCGCTCGCCTGTCAGAAGCTATTGGGTCTGTTTACAAGCTTAATTATGACAGAAACGTCAGGAATCGATTTTGCATAAGAGAATACGCGCAATACACACTGCACAGTTCGCCTTGGTAGTCCGAGGGTTGTAAAAGCTGCATATACATTACAACTAGCGGACCCGACAGACGTTGTCATGTACACAATGTTTGTTAATCAAAGCGCGAGTAAATTTGATAGAAAATCATGTAAAATACTCATTTCAATACCATACTATATTTGCAAAATGTACAGTTCATTACGTGTACTTCAAAACCTTTTATACACTAATTACATCTTAATCTAATATTTCAATTAGTACGTGATTTATTTTAACACAATAATAACACACAAATTTCCTGAATCTGATCGCAGAGAATCCACTAGAACACACACAAAAAATTTCATCAAAATCGGTCCAGCCGTTTAGGAGGAGTTCAGTCATATACACACGGACAGAATATATATAAAGAAGATGATTCTAGATTTATGTTCGAATTGCATCCATGAATCTGGATTTATGAGCATTCGAAATTAATAAATGGTAAAAGCGGCAGAGTTTGCGTATATTTTTTCTAGGTCAACAATTCTTTTTTAATTTTGAAAACATTCATCAGATAAAAGCAATCAACGGAAAGCCACCATATCTAAAAGTATTTTTATTTTATTTAAAAAAAATTGTTCTTCCACCACAGTCGAAATGAAATCTCTCAAAATAACCCAAATACCAGGAAAGATTGAGTCAACCTGTGACATTAGAATCACTCAAGAATCAGTGATTTTAATGTCACTGATTGAAATTACTGATTGAAATGGTGCAAATTTCACTGATTCAAATGTAGAGAGTGTGCAAGCTTCGGGGGCAACATTCGTTATTTCAATTGCCTGACGTCAGGGCTGCCAGAAACATGTGTGTTCTGTACGGATGTCTCGTTCCACAGCACATATATTATTATAGGCCATATAGACACAATTTAACTAAAATTGCGAAACTAAAATAGCAAATAAGTTAATAATGTTGCGTCAACCCCTAAAAATTGAGTTTCTTAAAAAAATCTGTGTCACTGTCAAATTATTGAATCTTGGTGGCCATAGTGTGACAGTTGGTTTAGTACCTACGTCAGTTAGACATTTTGTATTTAAAGTTATGCTTAGACGTCTCTGTTGCCTAAATAAAATAAATAAAACTGTCATCTTGCTTTTTCTATGTGTCTATTAACGCAATAATCAAGTATTATACACAGAAAAAACTGAGGGATCAGTAATGCTGCGGCTCAATTGAAACTTGGGATCATTTAGAACTTAGGCTCTAAAGGAACTCTTATTTAGGGTTCCTTTTTAGTTTGTTCATATCCGATAGATGGCCATCGGCAGTTGCCGACGTTTTTCAACTGCGCATGTGCCGAGAAGCGCGGGCCTATTTGAAATCAATAAATACTATGAACAGTCATACAGATAAATGTTAACAAAATTTTTTTATTCTTATTTAAAACAAATTAAATTGAATTATAGAAATACCTAGCTTCTTGAAAAAATTTTATATCAACCTAATATTGAAAGTGTATATTATATCATTTTGAATAGTCCCGCGCTTTTCGGGCATGCGCAGTGGAAAACTTCGGATTTGCAAAATAACCTTAAAAACTGTCACATTTCATGTGCGATATCTTCCTTTCAAGAATGACTAATGTCTATGATTTTAGTTTCTTCATTAAATTTTTTCCAGTGCAATATTATTTAATTCCAATTATAAAGCATAATGTGCATCATAATCTTGTGCCATCTTTGAAGTGAGTCAAGGCAGACGTGAGAAAAGGGCTCTATTAGAACCATTTGAATCCACACTTGGGTTCATTTCGAATCCATTTATCATTTTGGGTTCCTTTTCAGCAAGAGAGGTTCCTTTTTGTTGCAGCTCCTTTGGAACCAAAAATTGGTTCTAATAGAAACCCCAGTTTTTTCTGTGTAATACTTTGGAACTCCCAATGTTTAAGTTTTGTATTTTGTTTAATAAAAATTTTGAAAATCTAGTATTAAATTCAGATCAATGCATATAGTGCACACTCAAGTTCATGTGCATATTTTCAACAAAAATTACTTAAATTTATATAATTTTGAACATTTTCAAATTTGTTGATTTATTCTTCAATTTAGAGCATGAATGATATTTAAAAATGTTAAAAAGCTTACAATTTGCAGGTGAAAACTATTGAACGTTTGAATAAAAAACATTTGAATTACACCAATTTTGAGCTTCAATTTTAAAACTTTTAAATTCAAAAGTGTTCCACTTTGAGATCTTTAATTTGCAGTTCAATTTTTAACACTTCAAATGAAAAAATATTCAGTTTTAAGAGTTCGAATTTCTTAATTTCAATGAACGTGCACAATTTTTGCGAACCGGGAAAAACTGTGAAATGACCGGGTATTGTTTCCCTTGTTTGAATCGTGAATTTAAAATAAAAAAGTCGTTTAGTTCTAAATCTATGCATAATAATTAATGCATAAGATGTTTCAAAAATTTGAAACCATCAAATTACAAAAGTTTTAATATTAATTTGTTAGTTTTAAAAATTTTTTTTAGCCACCCTTTACATTTTTTACAATTACAAACGTTTTTCATTTATAAAATTATTTTGACTTTTAAAAGAAAAAGATATTAAGATTGGAATTTTTTTCATCCTGCTCCGATTAATGTTCAGTATAGCCAGGATCCATTATTAGTGTACAAAGATTTCTTTTCAGTGATGTACTTTTTAAAGAAGTATATATCTGTTTTGAGTAAAAGGAAATTTAGTTTACAGATTAATATAAGATTCTTTAATATTTTACTTGAAATTATATATAATTTCCAGTTTTGAAAATGTTTTCAATTTAACAAAATTCTTCAACATTTGTGAATATAGAATGATTTTCAAAAAGTAACGATAAAGTTAATGTGTTAGTTTTGGTTTTCAACGTATCAAAACGCAGTTATATATGATACTAAAAATTTGTAAAATTTGACTGAAAGTTTAGTAGTTTTTTACTTACACCTTGCAAAGTAAATTGACATAGGTCGTTTCGGCAAGAAGAGACGTAACTCATTTCAAATTATCCAAATTATCACGATTTCAATAAAAAAAATGATTTAATTTTCAACTGATCCTACCTTAAAATTCGGTTGTATTAAATTCAGCTTTTGCTTCGATTCGATTAAAATTAGTATCAATTTGAGACATCATTGTCTGCATTTCAGAATTTATTCCTAACTTCAAACAAGTTTTACTTCAACTCAAATCAATTTGGCTTGAATCCAGGCAAATTTTACTGAATTTAATATGACAACCCTTTTATGGTGCAACAGCCTTAAGTATTTTTTTCTGTGCAAATTTGTTCGCTGATAATGATTAATTATTGAATGAAAACCTAGAATACTCTTTGTTTCTTGCTTTCTAGTATATTCATTCGAACAATCAAGCTCCATTGTTGTAGTGAATCGATATGTCAGAATAGTTAACACAGTAAATTATTATTTATTACTTTGAATCAAAGTTCTTCAGTGTAACTTTTACTTGCTCGATGTTATCTGTTTTTATACCCTCTTCCATTGTTATGAGTTCTAACTTGTATTTTCATGAAATATTTAATGTAGAAGACGACGTACAAACATCACAGTAAAAAAGAATATAGTGAAAGCTCCTTCGTGTCAGGAACTTGGGAGTAGTATATATTTCTTCGTGCCGCAAAAGTCAAATTCGTTATTTGTTTTCAGGGTCATATTAAGGTTCAAATTATTTACACACACAAAATTTGGCGTTTCGGAAACATCACAAAAATTGAAGCTGGCAGTAAATTTAACTTATTCATTTGGACTACTAATCAACTGCAAAAGCTTTTATTGTTTAAATAAATTAGTAGTGCAAGGTCACCAATTCTTGGCACCTTAACTTTATTATTGGGATGCCAAAACCGAAGTGAATATTTCATTTTAGATATATACTTCATTGCATTTAATAAATAATTTATGCATTATATGTAAAAATGATAGTAGGGTTAAATTAATTGAGGCAAAACATGCTAAAAAAAATGTATTATCTATGAAGTCAGAGAAGGGTATAATTGGAGCTATTATCCTATTTCAATATAGTTTCATATATAAAAGTAGTTTTATTATCCTAAACAAGTATGTCTATCGCTTTTTGCTTTAAAATTAAATTTGATATTCGATAATAGTTACATATTAAGTTTTTGAATGCTTACCGTACCTCGAAATGTTTGAAATTAAACTCAAATAAATTCGTTTGGACTCAGCCAATTTAAACCAATTTTGCTGAATTAAATTTAAACCAATTTTATGGTCTAAAATCGTTGGAAACGAACCAACGATATTGCCAAAATCCTTATATTAGGAATTCACAGCATAATTCATTTGGACTATTATTATAAAGTATATTTTCAAATCGTTTAAACAAAGATATTATATAGATGTAATTAAAAGATGGACTGTCTGAACCTAGCACTAATTAAGTAGGAATAATTTTGACAGTGGTTTGAAATTTGTAATTTATTCGCCAGCTTACACGAAAATTATCGAGATTAGAAAGGCCTAATTGAAATAAAAAGGGAAAATCAATAGCAGAACTTGTGTTTACATTTTTATAGTTTTTCAAAAACTTGGAGAAGGAGAATATATTACTTAAGTTAAATTTTGAAAGTTCCATATGTCGCTTGAAATACGTGTTTTTCACCTACGCTTCTGATCGGGCGCTGATCGTGAAAAATAGGGAGGGTCACACTAGATCCGTAACACTGTTTTAGCCAGGATTTATCTAGAACTTCTAACAAGGTCCTAACGGGAATACCGCTCAACCGCCCATCGCGGCCCTCTCTATCATTATTCAACTATGATATAAATATATGTGATAAACGATTGCTCAACAACAAAATGAATAAGAATATTTAAATACACAATAATTTTAATTTAACACTAGAAGTACCGGGCTGTTCCAATTGACCTCTTTCGATTTTTAAAGTGGTAAATATCCGCAGCGGTTACCTGCAGAGAGATGGCGTTTTGTGACATTTAATTATTTATAAATCGGGTAGAAACTGTGTAAAGTCATTACTTGTTACCCAACGCAGGTAGGGGCCAATTGACCCCTCGTGGTAACCAAAGGTGGCAGAAGATCCCGGTACTTCTAGTGTTTATAATTTCAGAGGTTTATATTTCGTTAATTAAAAACCTTTTTTTGCATATATTTATATCATACATATCATCACGAATTTAATTGTTCTCCTTATATTTCCAACCACTGAAGTGGCAGCGGCATATAATATAAACTAAAGTCGTTGGCCCTACTACTTTAGCAGTGGCCCTAATCAATCATTTTGTTTAGTGTGCATGAACTTCGCTACATACGAGAGTGACAGAAAGATGACACTTTTTGTGGAAATGCCCATCAATATTTTACTTTTGTTGATTTGATGTTTCAGTATTTTTCTGTTTGACCTACACTTTTTTTTTTCGTGAGGCATAAAAAATTTAACTCCGTGAAAACTCTCATAATCCGAGCATAAATCCGAACTTTTTTTATGATTCAAGCACGTTTTTTTCTCTCAGTCTGAGAAATATTGCTTCAAAAAAAAAAGCTCACGCTGGGGAATTCAGCCCCGTTTGTGTGTTTTTGTAGTGAAGTGCTTTGAGAAACAAGGGAGAAAAGCGTGTAGCATGCTTTTTTCCACTGCCCATAATAACGTTATTTGCTTGTTTGAGAAACATGTCGGAAATGGTTAGGTTGCATTAGCGTTTCACGGGCCGCATTTGTAGAGGTAGATTTGATATTTATAGGACCAGAAACTGTATAGCATGCTCCCGTGTACGCCCTAGTCGTGAGCCGTAATATCGTGAATGTATGTACGTACGCGTGAGCAAATCCGTATCCGTATGTATAACCCAGGAATCAAGCCCTAGTACGCGCATACTTGATTCGAGTGAGCTAGTGTTGGCAAGTGACGAATATAGCAGGGATATTTCAGAAACGTGACGTTGATGTGACACGAACGGACCGGGCTCGTCAGTGCACGTACAGGCCATACATATATGTATGTATGCATAATACCAAACATATAACTGTACAAAAGCTGGACCGTCCCTTCCAATTAATGCCAGATATTTACCTTTTGTCAAACTGTGTGCCCATTCACACCTTCGCTAAATTTCCCTCAAATTGCATACCTTACATATTGATTGACCTTGGTGTTATAAAGGGAAGTGTATTTTCAAAAGTCAAATTATTGGGTTGATTTCATTGTAGGAGAACAGAAACAACTGTGCGTTCAGTAATATGGCGGCTGAAGTATATAAAAATTGGCATCCTTTCGAAATCATTATCTTCCTATCTAGGCTGACTAAACTTTATAATTTTATGTTCTATATTACATTTTTCCTATCGCAATGTCATTAAGTCTGTATTATAACGTAAAAAGCGCATATTAACTTGTAAATTCTTCGAAGTGAGTCGAGGCAGAAAATGAGTTTTTTTACTAAAAGTCTCTATTAGAACTCATACTTTGGGTTCCTTTGGAACAATTCAACATTTTGGTTTCCTTTTTTCAGAAAGAGAGGTTTCTTTTTATGCACAGAAAATTTGGGTGGGCTGAACAAGGAAAATTGTTCAGTCTCAACAATCCAATACAAGAATAATCTAGCTATTGCAAGCGTATTGAAGATTTAAATAGCGATGTGTGTGTGTATGTGTTGTAATATGCATATACACGCATAGTAAATTTATTAAACATGTACTCTGAATTATGAGAAAAATTGTACTTTCTTGTGATTTTGCTTAATCATAGCAATTTATTTGAAATCAAAAGATCAGAAAGCAAACCATTTGCTATTATATCAATCAAAAACAAGGTGAAGGTGAAAGTTCCAGATCACTGAAAAAAATGGTTTAGTTGTCTCAGCTAGATTTTTAGCTGGATTTCGTCTTCTAAGAAACTATAGTTACACTGTTAAAAATTCACGCATAAAACTTCCACTAAATGTATTGGAAGTTTATTTCCGAAATGTAGGGTAACGCTACAATACATAATGTTGTAGTTTTCAAATGCAACGGATCATGCAGCGATACATGGGTCGGATGAGGCACATGCGCACAATTTTTGACTTATAAACGCTACAATACATGTATTGCAATTTCGGCATTCCAATTCCGTGTTTGCAATTTTGCCTTACGCTTATATTGTAGAAGTGTTGGAGAATTTCAAACATTTTTAGCAGTATATGTTACCTAAATATCTAGCTGTTTTAGCTGATTTTTCCATCTAGAAATGATCTAGCTAGTTTATCTAGATACTTACAGATGGCTAAATTACGATAACACAGCTAGATATTTAGGTAACACAGCTATATTTTCTTAGAAGACGAAATGCATCTAAACTACTATTAAGCTACTATAACCAGATTTTACCCGCTTTTTAAGTAATTATTTTATTTAGGTAATTCTCGAACAGATTTTTCTGAAACATGATCGCATTTTGCTTATATTTAATGAATTTCAAAGAAAAAGTTGTCTTGAAACGTGAATATGAGTCCAGAATAGGCAATTCACAACCATCAGAAACATTGACGTATGTCTGACATATGCCGTAAGTCATAAATGCGCACTCATGTTATTACCAACTTTCTTACATTTTTGTGGAGTTCACGTTTTGATAAATATAAACTTATTTTTTTTTACTAAAATTGTAATATCTCTAATAATTTACATTTACATAACCTTTCTTTGATATAACACATTCGCGTATTCAGGTACGACGTACGTCAAACATACGTCAGTATTTATGTCGGCTGTGAAATACATATTCTGGACTCACCTTCAAGTTTGTCGCAAAAAGATAATGTTCGCTGCAAAAAGATTCTTTTTGAGACAAATGAAAATCAATAAGGATGTTCACTACGTGAACTCCACTTTAAAATTGAACAATTTTTAAAAAGGTTTATATAATCAAGAAAAATACTGATTACTAATTATTGAGACTAATGTAATTTTGGAAGAAATGCCGAAACATTATATACATGAGAAAAAAAATAGTTTGAGCAAAACTTATTTATTAAAGACATGGTTCTGGGATTTTTGTGTTTTTACTTTCAGATATTGACTTCAAAATGGGAAGCTCTAAAAATTATCCTCCTTTATTAAGAAACTCCATACTTTTCAACCAATTGTTGGAAGTAATGTTAGAATTTCCCGGACAATTTGAAATTGGAAAGATGATCGGAGGGATGATCGATGTTCAGGGTGTGTAAACTGTATAGCTACTGTTAAAAGCACGGTCGTTAAAAAGTACCCTTAACGATATTTTATGGGTAAGTGCAGTGCAGGAGAAGATAAGCATGGGGAAAACCTTCAAGGTGTTCAGGCTGAAGAGAAATTGGGAGAATAAAGCAGAGATTAGCTCTTTATTTACTTTACATGCATAATACCGTTCGTTATTATCAGAGCTTAATTTAATTCAAGAAGATTGTTGGTTTATCTTTGGTTAATTCAAGGCGAAAATATAGTAACAGTCCTTCTTACTGATACTTTGGTTATTTTGGTTATATGATGTCAGTAACTAGCATTTAAATAATTTATTTATCAATTTAAAGGTGGTCACTGAATCGGGAATTTTTTGAGTCCGGGCAAAATCAAAAAATGACAGTAAATGTATTTTTTGGCCGGGAATCATTTCACCAATCATGTTAGTTTACAATACGCTATTCTAAAATGTGTTACTTTGCGAATTTTCCATTTAAAGTCTTCAATTTCTAAGCGTTCATTCTCACTTAAAAAAACTTTTAGATGCATTTTTGAAGACTGAACCAATTACAAATTAAAAGCGTTTGAATTTGAAAATTTTTGATCAATAACGATTTAACTTGATCAACTGTAAATATAAATTAGTTGATAATTTTCAAAACTGAACTGTATTTCGACTGTTAAACATTTAACAATAATTGATTTTGAAAGTCGATTCTGAATCTGTTAAAAATTAAACAATTTAAAGATTTTGACGTTGAAAATGTACCTTTTTTCAATACCTTACGAATTGGGAGAAGCATGATTCTTTAAAAACATTTGTATTGAGTTGAACAGGAGAAAATTTCCAATTTCAATTTTTTTTTTTTCAATTAGAAGAGGATCTTTTTTGTTTTTGGTCATTTTTATTGATTTGGAAATATTTTCTTCTGTATTAGAAGTGGCCATTTGTTATTTTTAACATTGTTATTGACTTTAGGGGGAAAATGATTTATTTGCACTTTTTTCTGAATTGGAAAAGGGAAATATACTATTTGTAACATTTTTATTGAGTTGAAAGGAAGGACATTTTTTTTCAATATTGTTTCTGTATTGGAAGAGGGACTTTTAGATTTTAAGCTTTTAAGATTTTCAGCGACTTAGAAGGGAGGGAATTTCGGTTTTCAAGTTGGTCTTTTGTTTTGCACACTTTTATTGAGTTGAAAGAGAGGAAGTTTTGGGTATTGTTGGTTTTTCTGAAATGGAAGAGGCCAATTTTTTTCTTTTTAATATTTTATTGAATGTGCGGGGGATAATTTTGGTATTTTTAGAATTTAGATGAAGGTTGGAAACGTCTTTATTCATATTTTCTACTGTATTGGAAGAGGTACGTGTTTTGTTTTTAACCGGGAAATGATCGGAAATATTTTTTCTTGATTACAACGGCCAGACCGAATTTATTATTCATTATATTATTATACTCGCATTTTTCATCCGTTTTGAAATACTCGTGGATTTATTGCAGTTTCATTAGATCCCGGATGAGTTTAATTTTTGCACGTGAAATGGTTCATCGATTTTTTTAGCTTATTACATAAATCTCTTTTATTACACCAAGGGAAGACGATGAGAAAGAAAATGAAATCTACATTTGGCTGTAAATTTTCCAGGAATCCAATTCAATCTCGATTCGAGAGCGGTTCCTCGCGATAAAGTGAAATCCCACGAATTACTTGGTGATTGCAAATATGCAAATTCGCATTCATTCGTTGAATCAAAGTGGGAGGGACCCAATTACGTAAGATGTGCGGAAAACAATCGAGTTCGTTCCTCTGATCAATGCATGTGACTTTGGTATTTAAAACTTTTTGAAGTTTGTTTTAGCTTACTCGTTTCCTAGTTATTATGGATTATCGTTTTCTCTCTTCACACTTCGAAATAATCAAGGAATATTCCTCTTTTCATTAATATTGATAAAGCACTGCAATTTTAATTATATTTAATTTAATTGTGGGTGATTAGATTTATCACTCTCTTCAGAATGATCCACTTTGTCGACTAATAATATAAATTAAATCATACAGTCAGAGCTTTCAATATTCTTTACTTATCGTGCACTCATGGGGTGCTCGTTATTTAAATCCAACGTGATTGAGAGCCGTTCAGATAAAAATAAAAAGTCATATCTTTATGTGCTTTTTGAGGTGAGCAATATACTTTAAAAATTAAAATTTTAAGTTCGAACTTTAATTACTGTATTGGGTATTTTCAGTTTCATAGATTAGAACAAGTTGACAAGTACGTATATCTAGGTAGTCTATTCACTAGCGACGGAAAAATAGATGGGGAATTAGATAGGCGCATAAATAAGGGTAAGCAGGTTATCGGTAGAGCAGGATCCATCCTCACGAATAAAAACATATCAAAAAAAGCTAAAATGGCCATACATAATTCCATATTCGTACTAACTGTACTATACGGTAGCGAGGCATGGACCTGTCAAGAAAAGGACAGGAGTAAAATCAACGCGATCGGCATGAAACCTCTGCGCATAATATGCGGAAAAACACTGATGGACAAAGTCCGAAACGAGATAATCCTCAAAGAATGTGGTACAGGAGACACGCTAGTTGACATATGGGAAAGAAATCAGTTAAGATGGTTCGGACATCTTGAAAGAATGAAAAATGAACGACTGACGAAGCAAGTATATAAAGGTAAAGTAAATGGCAGAATGCCCAGAGGTAGACCGCCGAAAGAATGGTTAGAATCTGTAAATGAGACATTGATCCGAAGAGACATAAGAAGTCATAGGAACAGAAGAGCTTGCATGAAGAAATGCATGGACGTAAATGAAGCTAGAGTAGTATGCCAGGACAGAAATATGTGGCGACAAATAGTTTATAAGCAGAGTGACAATAGAGTGAATGATGCCGGAAACAAAGACCTTGGATACTAATGGGCCCAAGTGGGGAACCATACATAACAATTCTGTGAGGCTCCTCACTTGGGGTGATCGCTAGAGAGATTGATCAACAACCTGGGTCGGAGCAGTGTTGCGGAGTGAACGTGTTATTTGAATAAATAACACGAAACTCCAGATCAATCTAAAATATCTATACCATAACACATATACCTATATACCTATCTACCCTATACCATATAACGACCTACCTCACACCTATATACCTATCCCACTACTTTCCAACCGAGCAAGTCACGCCTACCCCGAAAGGGAAATGGCTTAATGGTATAATAATAATACTACTCGTTCCAAAAACAAATCAAGTGTTTATTTGCCTGATTATTGTCATAGTAAAAAATATATTGCAAGTGAATTTAATGGATGAAATATACACATTTTCCAGATGTAATAAAACAATAACTGATAACAATTTAAGAATTAGATAACAATGCAGCAAAAAGTGAAATTATTCTTAAACTAATGTCACTTCATTGATTACATCCTACACTCACGTTTATTTTATTATAAGTAAAGATTTTAAAGGCCCCTGCACGTCTGTGGTAATATTTAAATATTTCTTTTTTTTTGTAGTTTTGAAATATATTATGATCTTATAAGTTTGAATTTTCGACTAAATGTAGATTTGTCAATCATTTTTATCGTCTTTCAACCCTTAATTATAAAATCGTTAGTTTAGTGCCATTAGAAGTAAAAAATTTGCAAGCAAAAACTTATAAATTCTGATAAATTTTGAGTGAATTTCAGTGATACTAACTGTTAAATTTCAGAAACATGTATAAGTGAGTTTAACTGATTATTCAGATTCAAAATCAGTACGAAAGTGTTCACTAAAGGAAATTAATAAAAATCTTGACTGATTCAAATACCGGGCCTCACAGACTGGTCCCTAAATCCCCTATTTTCAAGATTTGATCCCGCTAGAACCCTATTTTCAGTGGATAGCCCATTTTTTAAAATTTTAAATAAAATCCTTAAAGCCTTATGACCCAGGCTTGTCTCTTGACTCTTCAGTATAGTAAAAGCATAATTTTTGTTCCTGGTAATAAAGACACAAAGTGAGTGTAAGTTTCGAAATAGATGCAAAAATTACCTGATTGCATTAATTAGCATAATTAGATTATTTCAAATTGAAAACTTTTTAAATTAAATATTATTTAACTGCGAATTTAAAAAATTTAATTTTGAGAATCTTTGTTTTCAAATTTAAATCGTTTTATACCGTACAATTTTGGCAATTTGAATCTTAAAGCGACCAAATCTTAGTAATTATAAATTGACGGTACTTGAATTGAACAAGTTTGAATCGGAAACGTGAATAGTGAAATAAGTTTAGATTGAAATAATCGACCTTGATAAGGAAGTTTGAATTAAAGATGTTCAGACGCTAGCAATTTCAAATTGAGTCTCCTCAAATGAAAATTCCTGATAAAAAGAACCCAGAATTAGTGTATGTTTTGCAATAAAAGCCAAAATCACGTGAAAAATCATGTCCTTGCATTAATCAGCATAATTGGATAATTTCAGATTGAAAGCAGTCTGAATTGAATAATTTCAGATTCAAATTTTCAAAATTTGACAATTTTAAATTGAAAAAAAAAGAAATAAAAAATATATCTAAATAAAGTTGGTTGGTTTAAACTAAAAATTTTCGAATTGTACAATATCAAAGTGAAAGCGTTAATGCTTAAAGAACTTTAAATTGAAATATGAAAGGACGTTTTCAAATTTTATTTTTTCAACACGGAACCACTTCAAAGTGTGTCTTAATTTTTTAAATATTTGAAGCTTTAAGCTGTTAAGCAATTTCAAATTGAGGAAAAACTGAAATTCCTGATAAAAGGGACACAGGTAAAATCACCAGAATAAATATATTGACTCGTTTCAATAATAGTAATAATAATTTTTTATTTTTCGTGGATCATAATTTTGTACAAAGTTTGATTAAGTCTGAAAATTGACTTCAAATTTTGACAGGCCACTTTTTTTAACAGCAAATTTAAAACCCCCTTCCAAAAAGAGTAGAGAATTCTTTCCATTATTTGACGTCTTTCTGTAAATAAAAATATCATAGAGAAAAATTGATAATTCGATCATACCCCATTTTTTTAAAAAGCGTGAAAAAAGTAGGTACTCTTTTTACCCTATTTGTATCCTATAGGTTTAAGTAGAATTCAAATTATAGCTAGAAATGGGTCACTCATTCAAATTTAGCAAGTACTTTTATCTCGACTTTGATTTGAAAAGTGTTTTCTGAAATCCCGTTATCGTTCGGTTATCACTTATTCGAGAGAAGGTTTGCTCTCTTCACCCGGAAGTTCACTCGCTTATCTGTGAAGGTATGAATAGTGAGAGCAAAAAAGCTGAACGCTATTCTATGGACTTTCCCTGAAGCGTGGGTGGATGTGATCGTACAACACTTGGGACGCCCATAAGAGCCGCAGGTTTAGTATCAATGAGGGTTTTGCTGAAGAAACGAATTCTTTCCTTGAAGCAATAAATTCTGAGATCTCTCATCCCAACTCCCTATAAAAATCGAATATTTAAAGAGTAAAAATGCAGCAGCGATTTCAAAGAGTTATTATTTCTTACTACAACTCGTAATTACTTAGTATACTTTTTAAAAGAGAAAACGTATTTCTACTTTCCAGTTCAGGTTACTATACTTTCAGATTTTATTTTTCTCAAATAAAAATATCTTTTTAAGAACTAACTTGAAGTTTTAAAATTTTAAATACTGTAATTTTCGTATAACATTGTAGTAGTCATTAGGTTCTAAATATCATTTACATAATAATATGATCCTAGTCATTTTTGAGATAAACGCTTTTTGAGGTAAGCGGCTCCGGTTTATTGGGTAATTGTTATGGGACAATAACGGTGTAAAGATCATTATAGGGATATGGGGGAAAATGAATGCCTGGATTAATTATGCGATATAGCTCGTTGTTATTAATGTTAGCTGTGGTAAATTTGTGTAGGTAATGAATGCAGAAATTGCAGGAAATAAAAACATGCCTACGATAATATCATTTACAAAATTAGAGCTTGAAAATTCGCCAGCACTTTTAAATTACAAATGTAACTTAAAGTTCAGCTACTGTTAACAGAAGGTGATTTGCATGCACTTGTAACTGAAAATTCATTTATTAGAATCCTTTTCATCCTTTTTTTTCTTATATTAAACTAGTACTTTTAATTCACTTTCATAAACAAAGTGTCTTTTTCATAGTATAATCCACAGATATTTGAAATATAAATAATTACAATTCTGACTGATTCTGACTGAATTCTGATTCAATACTTCTTTCATCTTTCAAGAGTGCCAATGCAAATAAGTTTTTGCCCAAGTTGAAAATTTATTTAATAATTTATTGATACAATTTGGTAAATACATCAGTTTTATTAAAATAAATTGTTCATAACGCTGCAACTTATAAACAGTGCGTCTCACAATAAGAGCACAAAGGACACAAAGTTTGATTTTTTGTTGACTTGTTATTAATTTTTTCAATCTAGAATCAAATTCTTCAATTTAAAAAAGAAATATAACTCAATTCAATTTTTAAACAGAAATTTGATCATGTGCCATAGTACAACGGAATTATTCATTCATACTACATATTTAATTGTCTGAAAAATTTCTATTAACTAGATTATATTTTTTTCCATAGAATCGAACTGTGCGATTCGTTTTTATGTTATATCTCACAAATTTGAAAAATTATTTAAACAATTTTAGTTTAAATGAAGAAAAATCATTTCTTACTATTCCTTTGGTCAAAAAATAATTTTCCGTGAAAAATTATATTTTTCAATTATTTGAACAAAAATTGCTTAAACAACGTGTTTAATTTATTAAGCAAAGTCAGTCTTGCAGCAAGCTGTTGAATTCGCAATCCTCACTAAAATTCTTTTTACGCGGCCACGCAGTTTTCAGCTGTATAGCAGAACGCCAAGATTTTTGACTGTGTTTTCAGCCCGAACGATTAGCCGAGTGGCTTGAGCTGTTAGGAATGAGTTGCGTTAGGTAGTTCTAATCACTGCAGCGTGCGTCCGATTTTTTAGAGCGTAATAAGCGTGCGATTAATATAATTAGTAATTGTGTGTTGTTACATTATGATTAAATAAATATGTAAGTTAAAAATAATAATATTATAAATTTAAAAAATAATTTTTTATTATCTGCTTTATTTATCTGTTTCAAACAGAAAATCTTTTTTCATCTACATAATTCAAATTTCACGCATGAATAGTCAGACTTTTTGATCATAAATGTTAAAATAAAGTAATTATGACAATTTTTGTAAAGAAATCATAAAACTGAAAAATTTTCCAGTTTTATGATTTCTTTACGTGCGACAGAATTTTTCCTTTCCCTTTTCCAGCTCGAAAAATTATCATTTCGAATACAAAATTTGATTTGGCTGATTTGTCTTTGTATTAAAAAATGTTTAGTATTATTTTGTAATTTTTTATTTTCTGTAAATTTCTATTTTTAAATTGAGCAAAATGAAGACTTTGGTTTGTCTATTATTGAAAAAAATAACTAATGCTTCCTCTATGAGGAAGCAAATACGTTAGCTAACGGGAAGCAGAGTGCTCGTGAAATGAACACCATATAATTATGAATGCAAACAAAGTGGAAACACTCGAGATTTAATTCACGGCTAGTTTCCTATGGACCCGTGTGGAAAAGTCTACTGGGGCCAGACTGGGTCCCAGCCAAATTGCCCAAGTTCCAGTTGGGTCCCAACTGGGAACCCCAGTCTCGCCCAGGTGGGCTGTTCTCTGGGTTGTAACGCTCAGACCAACTAATGCCCAGATTGGGGTAACCAGCTGGGCCCCAGCTGGGAAATACTTTTTACGCCCAATTAGTAAAAGAAGGGTTTTATTTTAAAAAATTGACTCTGATTGCTGAGGTAGAATTCGAAAAATTCGTTTGAGGCAAAAAGTATTAGGATTAGATAGTTGTTTACTCTGGCAGAAATACTTTAATTGAAAAAAGATAAGTCGTCTCATAACAAAATTTAATTCTAGTATTTATTGAGTGTATAATGAGGCTATGTAATTTTGAGGTTAGAATGCGAGTAATTCAGCATTGACAACATTTTTAGCTTTATTAAATATGCAACGTCACATATAGAGATAATAGGTATTTTTGAACTAGATAATTAATCATTTTTGAAATCTAAGAGTCAATGCTATGATTTTCGTAACTTACCATGCTCATCACTATCGTCACTCGAGTCTTTTTCAATGTCTTCAAATTTACTCCTTATTATAACTCCACTGATCGCTCGATGTTTTCTCACACGTAAACGTAATTTATTATTCGCACACCTTTTTCACTTAATTCACCCATTGTCTGTAAAAACTAAATTTACTAATAGTAACTGACAGCGACTGAGATTTCCATATGGGACCCGACTTGTTTTCTACGGCGGCGCACACCATATGGGAGCAACGTGAGTATACCCGGTATAAGTCCAAACAGGAAGTAAACATTCTTTGGTTTTATTGGCTCAAATTTTCATAATTGAGAAATCGGAATAACTAAAAAATGTATAATATTAGTGGGGGATTGCCTTCCGCCTGTAGTATAATTAATATAACTCGCTTTAATTAATTAAACTTTCTACCCGGGACGCCCAGCTGGGACCCAGTTGGCGCCCACCTATTAACTGGGCTTAATTGGGCAGATTTCCACACGGGGAGCAGAGAATTTCGTAAAAAATTATAATGTGGACTTTAAGACAGGCAATTCTTGCAGAGAATTAATATTTTTCTTTGTGACAAGGAATTTTCTAAAACAATGATAATTTTGAAATAGATACGCGAATTTCCGTAAAGAATATTAGGATTTTAATTTCGAATTTTTACTTCGGCACAGGAAATTTCAGTAAAGAATTATAATTTTGACATTTGGAACAGGAAATTTCACAATTTTGACGCAAACACAAAATTGACACAACAAAGCTCAAAATAATCGTCAATGCATGCTGTAATCGGGTTTGTCATTAGTTCACCCTTTCAACCCCTTTTAACACTGGAAAATTGAAAAACTACCCCCAATTGGGTTCTTGGTCATCAAATACTTACCACCCCCTGATAGGGGTAGTTTTTCGGTTTTTAAGTTTTGAAATGGTGCTAGGTAAGTAGAATTAACGTAGTTATTATACACGTACACTAATTGATTTTATCCATCGACAAAAAAAAAATAAATTACAAATATTTTATACACGTTCTTGTTTATGACGTATTTTCCACCCTATCCTAGGGGTAGTTTTTCAGGGTTAAAAGGGGTTGAGAGGGTGAACTAATGACAAACGCGGTTACTGCATGCATTGACGATTATTTTGAGTTTTGTTGCCTCAATTTATGTTCTTTCCTTCAAAAACTACGCTGGGCGCAAAAAAAGGGGCGGTTTCCGGCTTATTTTGGGATCCCTATTTCATAATTTTGACAATTGGGACAGAGAATTTCCGTAAAAAAATATAATTTTAACTTATGTACGCAAGGAATTTCGTAAAGAATTACATTTTTGACTTTGGGACAGGCAATTTCTACAAAGAATTAGAATTTCGAATTTGGTGCGGATAATTTTGTAAAAGAATTATAATTGTGACATGGAACTGAGAATTTCCGTAAATAATGATAATTTTCATTCTAGGGTTACTTCAGGATAGGAAATTCCCGTAAAGAATTATACTTAGAACAGGGAATTTTTGATATGGAACTGGAATTTTGAAAAAGAATTTTAATTCTAATTTAGAAGATGGGAATTTGAAAAAAGATCCCATTTCAAATTCAGTATCATAATTCTTTTACCAAATTCTGTTTTCCAAATCAAAAATATAACTCTTTTCCAAAATTTCCCCTTTCGGGGGAATTTTGAAAAGTTGGGATCTTTTTAAAATCGTTTAAATCTTTTGAACTTTTTTAAATTCGACCAGGAAATGTCCGGGTATTTAAAATAATTTATCGGGTAAACACCCTGAATGCAAGGTCATTAGGACCATTTTTTAAACTGAAATCATATATTAGAGCATAAAAGCTAAAACGAGCATACTTTGAGTTCATCGAGTTTGAATTTTAATGCACATTTTTCAAGTTTACCTTCAAAAGTTAATTCAAATTTTGAATGCTTTCAGATATGGAACGTACATAAATTCCTCTCTGCATTCAATATATTCTCGTCCTTTAATATATTCAGCTGCCTATATAATTTTCTGCTCTGCATTTTTCAATATTAAAATTTTTTATCAAATATCGAGTGAAATATCAGTTCTTCCATATTTATAATAATTCACGGGAGTAAAATTGATTTTTTGCATGGAATGGAATAAGCGGACTTTAAATATGTAAATTTTTTATGTATAAAGTAACAAAGAAATCATAAAATATTCTTTCAGTAACGCTCCAGCAGACTACAGAAGAGTCGCAACACACAAATATTCTGTAATTTTCGAAGCGCATCAAAGCTTTGAGCTTTAGCCGATTTAAAAGCGAATTTTAGATCAGAGCTCGGATCAGAGTAGCTGTTCCACTTAAATTAAAGTTACATCGGACATTTATTGCACGATTTCTGCACTTGACTTTGCGAGACGAATGGTGCCATTATTTTCCACTAGACCGCGAAATTGCTTGTAGTCATCGTCTCTTGTCAACGTCAAAAGGTACGCAATGTCGACAACCCGAAAGACATCAATTTTGTCGTTCCAAATTCCATATATTTTTTAAAAATCAATATTGTATTCCGGTTTTTAAAAATGACAAATATGAATATTTTAATCATTTATAAGATTCAATATAATTCCCCCATTGAGTATTATGAGTATTTTCTATTTTACATTATTTACACATTTATTTTCTTTCGATTGAGATATTGAATATTTAACTTAATTCCCGTCCTATTATTTTTTAATTAAAATAGAATAATAAAAGTCCTAAGCCGGTAATTAAAGCACCGGCAGTCTGAGCCTTCAAACCTAATTAAATTTTAATTTCCTGTCAGCTATGGGAGATTCCGTGAGACTAAGGTATTATTGAAAATCCCGATAAAGTAGTCAATAACGAGCTATATCCTCGCAAATTAACTTTAATGATCGAAATCTGTATTTTAGAAATTCTAAATAATAATGGGATAGGCCTCAGAGTATATGTATCAGGGTGGCCGCTAGACCAGGAAATGATCGTGAATTTATTCTTTGATCGGGAATTTTAGAAATTCTTGAAGAAAAATCTGTAACGTCACTTGAAATATCAAAAAAATTATATCACGTGATGATGTAATGCCATTTAAAATGATATTTCTATTTTTTTCTCTTTTTTTTGAGAAATTATTTGCGAATTTAAAATAAGTTCGATTACAACATTTTATAAATATAAGTTCAGTTGACATTAACAATTAAAAAGTAAAAGCTTTTAAAATTGAAGTGTTCTGATAAAAAACGTTTTTAGTTGATTAACTGTAAATACATATAAATAAATTGATGTTTTTAAAAAATGAATTGTTCTTTATGTATGCATGGTGAACAATAATTGACTTTACAAGACGGTTCTAAATCCGTTAAAAATTAAACAATATACACTTATACAGATTGAAACGTTAAAAATTGAACTATTTTAATTATTAAGCCTTAGTAGTTTAATTAATATGAACGCCCAATTGAAACTTTATCAACTATTTTCAATTTTCAAATTATTCCATTTTGACCCAATCAATTTGAAATTCTTTAATTAAGAGAAAGAACAATTATTCAATATTTAGAAATATTTAACTGTTTATTTAAAACGCAATTATAAATCAAATGTTCAAAACTGAACAATTTGCGACTGATTTTTTTGAAATAGAAAGCCTTGAATCGGCGCAATTTTCCGCAGCTAAATATAAGCTTTGAACGTCACAATTTTAATTGTTCTATTTAAAATAAATTAATTTGTAAGTAAAAATTGTTAAATTTTGATGTATCAATAAGAATTGAAAACTTATTAATTCAGAAAAAATTCGAGTAAGTATAAGAGATATTTAGAAGTTTTCAATACACCAGACTCCCTGTAGATGGACAATCTCGGGGGCTTGCCTGAAAACAGCCTTGTTCATCTAGCGCGTACAGCGAAACGCAAACAGTCAAGGCCGCCTGAACCGTTTTCATAATATTGCGCAATCTACTTGACTGAGTAGTAGTGTTTGCGTCCCTTCAGAGTCGGAGTCGCAACCTTCTCTCGCCCTGCCCCCTGAGAAACTGCAGGGACCAGCAATTCTAGAAATTCATATAACGCGTGCGAACGCGCGTTCCTATAAAGAGAGTCTGGTGTAGATTCAAAATTTTCTTAAGAATTCTAGGAGAATTAAAAATTATTTTTTATTTGGATAAATTAATTTTAAGAGAATATTTTAAAAAAGGTTTCAAAAGATTCACGAAATTGTCAAAAAATAATCTGGAAGATTTTAAGACAATTTTTTTTTAATTTTGCGGGATTTTTCTATGAAAAATGCAAATCTTTTCCAAAAATATTTAGAAGTTTTGAAAAAATTACGAAAATAATTTAAATTTTGAAAAGATTTTACAAAATTTTAAACAAAATATAAATTTTAGAAGATTTTGAAATAAAATTTTGAAGCTTTTCAAGGGTTTTGAAAGGTTTTAAGAAAATAAAAAGATTTTTTCGAAATTGCTGGGAAAATTAAAAAAAAAAAATAATTTCAAGAAAAAGTTGAAAATGCAAGAGTTCCACTTCGAGTGCTTTAATTTGCAGTTCAGTTTTAATTACTTCAAATGAAAAATTTTTTAACCTCAAAAGTTCGAATTTTCAATTTCATTGACCATGAAAAATGCGCAACGGGAAATGATTAGGAATTTTTTTCTTTGATTAAAATAACCACCCTGTATATCCTGATAAATTAAGTTAAATCATCAAAATCTATCGTTTTTCTCAGTCTTTTCTTTGCAGTTTAGTTAATAAGACGTACATTTTAAAAAGTTCATAAAACTCTTTAATTTAATAATACAGAAAACCCGAACTCGAGAACTCGTAAATGTAAGGAATATCTGAATGTGCATTCGGTGAGGTGTTGAAGGCAATGTAAACAAGAAATAGACCGTAGTGATGACAAGGTGGTATTCATTCAAGCTCCAGAATCTGAAAATTGTTCGTGGGTGAAGTTCAAGCATGCGATTCACGAAACAAATGTAAACTAAAGAAATAAATTAAGTGAGGAATACAATTTCAAGAGTAATATTTTCTATAAAAAAGCTACATATTTTTCGAGAGTAATTTAAATTTTTGAATTACATTAGGAATGCCTTTTAAACCTTCCTTTCCCTTTCAAGTTGGGTGGCTTTGCTGAATATAATTTTGAATTAAAAAATGTCCACTCAGAGAAAAAGTTGTCTTGAAACAAAAGCATCGTCCTCTTGCCTGTTTTTTTTTCAACCACTTGAATATCTTTTTTACACAAATAGAATTATTTTGCTGCAAGATTAGGTGAAGTTTTTTGAAAAAGTATAACGTTTGCTGCAAACAGATTTTTTTTTTGAGACAAATGAAATTCTTTTTCTTAAGTTTTTGAGGAAATACCATTTGTGTCGAGAAGCATTCTTCTGACACAAGAGGAAATTTCTCCCTGTTCGTTGAAAAGAATGTTATTTTATTAATCAAAACGAAAATATGGAACGTTCACAGCGTTCACAGATTTTAAAATACATAAGGGTAATTGTCAAATTGAAGGCAAACTTGAAGTCCCAATAATATAACATTAACTTAGAAGCTCGTGCCGATTTTTTCAAAATTTTAATAAACACTTATTATCATCCTCTACAGAATGGGCAGTTCCTTTTTTTCATTTCTGTTCCTATTTAATTTAATTTAATATAAGAACACCCGAAACGTCATTACCGTACGGCGTCCCAACCTCACTGTGCACAAGGATAAACTGATTTTCTCCGTTTTTTTAGACAGTAACCTGAAAAACGCTTAACGTATCAAGTTTGTAAACTTCACATGAACATAAATTTAATGTATGCACATTTTTTTAATTCAAATAAATAATATTTTAGAAGCCTTGATGTCTATCCCTCAATTTTTTCCATTTCAGAAGTCATTACCGTACGTCTGTTTTTCTAGTAAAATATTGTAGTTACAGTTGAGTAATAAATACAAAAATATTAGGCGTATTGTCTAATGCAAGTTTTTATAAAATTGAGCTTAAAATATTAACTCTCTTTTCTGTGAATCCGATATTAAAACTGAAAAGTGCATCTTGACAACAAAAACGTCATTACCGTACGTGCGTTAAAAACCATTTTCGGAGTGAAAAAAATTTATGAGAACAATTCCGTTACTTGCTTGGTGGTGTTTTCTTTCATAAGTAGGTGACTTTTGATAATTAAAATTTGTTATTTTTTTATAAACAATAAAAAAGGTTAAACTTTAACATTTTTCTCGCATCATTACCGTACGGTACAATAGAACAGCTTACGACTGATTATATGCGCGTGCCCATGGATTCATTATTATTTCTTATTTTCATAACTGCCCCTTTTGGATTTAAAATAGTTACATGTGATAAGATCAATTTCCGTTATGAAATATTTAATTCCTAATAATAATATGATTGCCACTGTAGGTGCTGAAATTTGCCTACAATTTGACAATTACCCATAAATGAGTGAGTACCGTTAGGACTTTATCTGTCTAAAATTTTTTTTTCCGCAATTGAATTTGGGGACGTTTTCTAGGTTTTACAGGGTGCTTTTCCTATCCTTTTTTCATGTCCGCAGGACTGTAATATCATGAAAATATTTACGACTCACTAAACGCCGCTAACGATCTATAATATCGCTCTTTGCTCTTTGCCTGTTCTGTTCTCCTTTCTATCCTTCCGTTTGCTCCCTGATATTAGGGGCTGTTTACTCGGTGAAAGCAGCCGAGTTTATAGGTTGCGATCATCATCAATCGAAGTGCCCGACACTACCGCCAACACTAGTGTTGGCCGGGTGGTCCATGTTGTTATCTCAAATAAAATGGAGAATGAGTGCACAGATTTACGAGAGTTTCAAGCAGTGAATCGCACCAGTAGCCCTCAAAATGCCACAGTGGTGTCACAATGTTCACTTTACGCGGAAAAGAGATAGCGAATACATTTTCAAGTACACGGAGGAAATGGATGTTTACCCTGAATACCTAGATGTTTCAAGTTAAAATATTTATTATTATACCATTAAGAGCCATTTCCCTTTCGGGGTAGGCGTGACTCACTCGGTGAGGAAGAGAGTAATGTGGGATGTAGATTTTTAGATTGCTCTAGATACATTAACTAGATGAATTTTACATAAAACTGATATCCTGCATTTGTTAGGGAATTTTCCGGGCACGATACAAGGGGGCTGGGGGCGTCAAAATTATTGGTCAAAATTATTGTGTATAAATTATTCCTCGAACATTGCTTAAGAGGTGATCAAACTTTATTTTACAAAAAATTAATATCAAGTACTTCTTTTTTCCATTTTTTCGTCAACCAAGCTTTTCCCATTTAAACCTCAATACTCTTCAAAAGCCCGAGGACACGGGTTAATGTTAACCGCGATTTGAAACAAAAAAATATGGAATTTCTTTTTCCGGAAAACCGGTCCAAAAATTCCAGTTTTGGTGATCGACATCTCCCCCCAATTTATTTGTTTTCTGGACAAGTTTTTGGACTCATTATTAACTTCTTGTAAATTAAAGTTCAGTCACTTCTTAAAGAATTTTCAAGGAATAATTTCCACCCAATAACTTTTCATTTCGAGCCCCCCCCCCCCCCCAACTGCCTTGTATTGTGTCCCAAAAATGCCCAACAATTCAAAATAGCAGTTTAAAAACTAATTTCAATTATCTAAACAGTTTCTGTTTGTATAATTTTATCCAATAAATCGTGAAAAGCTAGTATTTTCTGAATTAATGACACAACGTAATAATCATTCACTTACGCTTTTACATAGGAAAAGTGGAGAAAACTTTAGATTCTTCGAATATTTTACACTATGTCGCTTATTAATCACAATTTTCTTGGCTCAGCAAAGTTGATCTAAAAAATAACTATCCTTAATGTAACTGTAAAAAAAGTTGTTTAAAAACGATTATTATTTCAAAAATTTGGGTATAAGTTCTGAGATAAGAAAATACTGAACAATAAGCGACGTAGTATAAGAGATTTGAAAAAATTAGAATTTTCCCCACCTTTGCTATGAGAAGGCTCAAGTGAATTATTATTAATTTTTTAAATGATTGCAAACTATCTTTTACAAAAAATATCACTCTAAAGATTCATTAGCTGCGACATTCATACCAGAAAATAGTAACTTCACGATTTACAGGATGAAAAAATTCTATAACAAATTGAAATTGTTCAAATAATTGACAAATATAATTTTTTTATTGCTTTCAACATTCGTTAAATTACAGAGAATAATAACTTTTCACGATTTACAGGGCAACAAATTGTTTAAACAAATGAAAATTGGTTAAATAATCACTAAATATGTTAAAAAATAAATACATATTACGCTTTATATCTCGTTGTATCATTTATTCTGAAAAAAAAAAAAAAATTTCCCGTTTCGCTGGGGGGCGGCCGTCTCCTGTCATATTTTTAATCCAGCATTCATCTCTTTTGATTAAAAATTCGATAGAAAATTCTTCGTTTTCGATTTAAAATTGATATTTTGGTAGAAAATTCATCATTTTTCGTTAAAATTTGTTATTTTATGGTTGAAAGTTATTTTTTTTTAATTTAAAATTCTAATATTATATTTTTTGTCTAGAATTCATGTATTTTAGTTAAAATTATACTACTTGGTTGAAAATTTAATTATTTTGTTGAAAGTTCAGCTACTTGGTCAAAAAGTAATCTTTTTGGTCGGTAATTCATCTTTCTCGATTGAAAATTCAACTGTCTTCTAAAAGATTCGTCTTTTGGTGTTGAAAATTAAACTATTTTGTTGAAATTGCAACTGCTTTTGTTTCAAGTTTAATCTTTTTGGCTTGGAAATTCGATCATTGGTTGAAAATCCATCTTTGTAGGTTAAAAATTCAGCTATAGTTATTATTACAAATTCTATTTATCGGGAAAATGAAATTTTTACTGAAAACGCCGGTGAAAATCGCTTAAATTTAGACATTTTTTACTAAGACCGAAATTTAGACTTATTTGGGGCTAAATTTAAGTATGAGTTATTAATTGAAAATTAAGAAGAGTGTTCATTTTACACTTTACTTCCCTATATATTCAGTTTAAAGTTAACTTTGTGCAGTAGATATCTTTATGAGCAAATGAAAATGCTAACCTCGGGTGAATATAGCGTTTCAATCAAAGATTTATTCAAGGCTGAAAAATTAATTTTAGCAGGCTAAAATGTTAGATTTAGGTGCTTTGTGGGTTGACACGACTTATACGATTGTCCTAACTGCTCTCTAGTACGAAAATTTATCATGTTTTATTTGAAAATATTACTGCTCAATTCTCATGTTGTAGAATAATTCGAGGATTTACGTTGATGGAGAAGAGTGTTAAATATCTCTTGAGAACAAGAGAAGTTGCATAAATTTGAATTAAGAAGTGTTTCTGTGACTTTTACGAGGCGTAAATGTATTTTGCACCAATGCAAGCACAAATATACGGTAAAAGACTTATGATACCTTGACAAAACTGATTTTCATTATGGAAATATGATTGACAATTCTAGTCCTAAATTCAGATAATAAGGTCTTAAATTTAGACCAATTTTGCTAAATCCAGACAAATTTTACTGAATTTAATCTAAGGCAATTATAAAAAATTTTAAACAGTTTTACTTATTAATTTTTCACTGTGATAATATTCTTAATAGGGGTTTCTAATTGAAAATAGTGAAAGATTAAATTAAAGCCGCGCATCAAAAAGGGACCTAACTAGTATTTGAATAGATCACCTAAAATAAGTTCCTGGTATGAAGCTATATTCAGGTGACATTCAAATGTTAGTTAAACCCCTTTTTGATGCGCGCTTTGAATTCAACATGTTTGAAGTTATATTTATAATGTATAAATTAGAAATTAAAATTTGTTTCCTGTTCAGAAATTAAAATTTCCAAACTTGTATACTTTACAACCAAATCCCGAAAAAATGTTACTTTAATGGCAGCCATGTTAAAGGGTGACAATTTTTATAGAAGTGATACAGTTTTCCTTCAGTATAAAAGTGGGTGAAAAGTGTGAGTGCACCCTCCACTTGAATTAAAAAACTTCAAATATTCAAGTTCACAAAGTGTATTCAATGTTGCCATGTCCATGGTCACTTTGCTTCTTGGTGACGAGAAACCAGAACAATCACTCATCACGCGAATTATAGTAAACATTTCGGAATTCTCGCGATTGAGTGACGAAAATTTGGCACGGAAACGGAATTCCCGTTAGCCGGAAGTCGTTTCTACCTACTCTCGTATCCAATCTCAGTAGGGCATTGAATCTAGGTTTCACACTTTGATATTTGATATGATCATACTAATGCCAAAAATTACTAGCTAATGATTCATAAACCAAAAAGATTGATCTCACGTAATTTGAATTTAAAACATGAAAATCAATCTTTTGCATACTTTGCTACATATTTTATATAAATACATTTTTTCTTTTGTATATTATGTTACGGAAAAAACGCGAATTGCAGTCAATTGACCCCAAAAAAGCTAATTTTATTAGAGAAAAAAGGGTTATCCATCTCCTTTTCCAGCTCCCCCAATTCTTCGGGACGTCTAAACACAGCTAAAGGTTCAAAATTGGTTTGGATAACCTTGATAAAAATTTGACTGGATTTAACAAAAATGGATCTGATAATTTGAGTAAAATTTGTCTGGTTTTAAAATTTTTTAATTTAAGAATTTTGTTTAAATGCAGGCCAATTGTATTGAATTTGATAAACATTAGTTATATGGTGTATAGAAAATTTAAGTATTTTTTTACGGTATAGAAGCAGGAAAAATAGAACCAAAATTAATTTCAATGCATTTTAGGAAAGCCAGACACACATTTCTCAGAAAATATTAGTTTGAGTCAAAATTATTTGTTTAATAATAGTTTATCGATATTTCATGTTTTCTCTTTAATTTTACTAAACATTCGTAATTTTTATTCTTTCTTAATAAACAAAAGCTCATTCTGTTAATTCTGTTTATTGAATTTGGTTAAAAATATTTTGTAGTGGAGTTTTAAAACAAAAAAAAATTTTAGTGTCTAGTTTCTTGCCAAATTATTTTTAATAAAAGTTTAGAGAATGTTCCATTGAACAAAATGAGCAATTTTTCATTAAGACTCGAGTTAGTCTGAAGGTATTGTTTTTCTGCAATGGTATACAATTGATAAAAAATTTGTATCAATATAAAGAAACAAAAGAATGTTAACATTCTTGGATCATTTTGTTGCAGATCAAACTGATTTCTCCAAATATTACATAATATTTTTTTCTAATGTACGTTCTTCTTCGGCAACCCATGCAGAAATTTTGCCATGGCCCCGATCGGGTACGGATCTGGCCAAATCCGGCTCGGATCGGGAAACCGACCTGGGCCAGACCCGTGATGAAACACACGGCCCGATCGGTGCCGAACGTGGCAGCCCGATCTGGCTGCCAGGTCGATCCCGGACCGGATCCCGATTAATTTCCTGTTCATAATAATATTTGTAAAATTTTGGTATTTTTTCTAAAATAATTAATGAAAAACAAAGTTCGTGTATTTAAAACATTTATTTTAATTGTTATATTATATAGAACATTATTAGAAATAGAGTGAACATAATGAAACGTTAGTTTTCATTGCCGCGTCTTGCCTTGTGAGGTTATGTTTTAGAAAAGCTTGACTTTTTTACATACCTTTTTTCAAAACTAGATAAATATAATCTCCAGTAGATTAAAATAGATATTTGGCACTCAATTTTCACGAAAAAGAAGCTGATACTGTATGTGCTTTAACCGGATTCTTGCTGATAAAGTGGGACTCTCAAGATGATCAAAATTCGTTCGAACCTCGTTGCCAATACCTGGATCGTCACGATCGATTTCATTTCCCACAGCTTCCGTTCATCAAAATTAATATTTTCTTTCTCTTCATCTTCATCTTTATCATCAGCTTGAGAACCTAAAATATAATGAAATACACGTTTGTCAGTCTTCTTAGAACATAACCTTATATTTACAAATTGATACCGTAATTATTTATAGGTATTAAATTATGAGCTAAATAATTTCCTATTGATTAAAAAAACAATAATGTCAATTGAGGATAGCCGTGAACATATAAATCTTGATAAACAAGTTTAATAATAATTTTAATATTGAGGTTAGGTTTCACTGATTTAATTACTTGCATTTCTGTCTCGTAAATATGGTATCCTGGTTATCGCACGGTGTTTCTGAACCCGCAGAGTGCTTTTACACTTTGGCATTGTTTATTGAAACCTCATTCATTTATCACACTTAAAATTTAACTCAAAATTAAATAGCTGTCAAAACTGCACACAAGTCATTCGCTACTTCCCAACACACATACTAGGTGTCGTTATAGGCTGTAACCCGGCCACCGGGTCTGACACGATGCTGAAACCACGAAATATACCCTATCCGGGACAGACCGGGCCAACCCGATCAGGGCCCGATCGGTAAAATGGAACCAGTATGGCGATTTCTGCATGGGAACTACAGGAATGAAACATGAGTCTATTTTCGTCGATTTCAAAAATCATTATTTTGAGATTGACTGTAAGTAGTGTACATCCTTAATGCTAACCATGATATAAAATGTATCAATTTTAACTAATCTTTTTCATTGAATATGTATATTTCTTTATTTGATTATAAATCATTAACTATATAAAATCTGCAACCTATATTTGTTTATTAGTGATGGCATGTCATTTTGATACTTAAAATCAAACAATGCTTCGTTATCTCTGTCGATCATACATGATGCAATACTGTTACATGAAATAACTATCAACAAGGTCAATTTATGATAATGACAATCGTCTTCAACGGTTTATTGTTGCAGTTTGCCATTTCCATAGAATATGGTCGTTTATTACACAATTGTGATTCCATTATTGATTGCTTGTCCCTCGTTACATTTTGCAGTAAATTTCGTACTGCAATGCTTATCACGTTTTAATAGTAGTTACTCTTCATAGCTCTCAATTTCAAGAATCTAATATAAGCGGGCAAATTTTATATAATTATGTATATCTTAATAAAGACGACAAGATGAACTTATGAATATAAGGACTCCTACTAAAAAAATGATGTATTAATGTTTTATAGGTTTAGGTTTAGGTTTATAGGTTTAGGTTTAGGTTTATAG